>LOJH01002269.1:0-20929 GCA_001685095.1 Ellobius talpinus | reverse complement strand
CAAGTAATATTATCTCCCTTCTCAGGCCTTTGATGGAGTTAAAGATTAGATAGTTGTAGTTACCTTCCTCTTATGAACTCCAACTCACAGAGATCCACTTGCCTCTGCCTTCCAAGTGCTGGGATTAAAGGCGTTAGCCACCACTGTCCATCTTAGCCTAGGTTTCATACTGGTGAAAGTCCACCCTCTCTCAAGGGACTCAAACTCTATACTTTGCTGAAAGAAAAAGGTGTATATATCCTCCAAAAGCTTAGGTGGTTATGGATGGGTCTGCCCAGTTCCACCCTGTAGACACAATGCCTCTGTGCACAAAGAAAATTTGAGTCTTGAAGAGGTGCAGGGACAGTAGAGATGGTTAGCTCACAGATGTTACCATTGTAGAGCAATCATCCATGCCTTACATCCTACTTAGTAGCTTCCTGGAGTTGCTAAACTCCTAATCTGTAGCAACCTCAAGGTAGAGTGGAACAATGGAATCAACTTCTTAGTAGAGAAGAATCTAATCTACTAAATTAATCTACTAAACTCAGATTCCCTCCCTCCAAGGTCAGAGACCCTTTACTTGTAAGAATTTATGAAAGTAAAGGACTTTCTTTGTTCTGTTGGCTGCTGTTAGACCTCCACCACCTCCTAGCTTCCTCTGCTGTGAGTGCCAGCATTATCAAAAGACTTGATTACTCTCAGTGCCTTTTTTGTTTGTTTTGTTTTGTTTTGTTGAGACAGGGTTTCTCTGTGTAACTACCCTGGCTGTCCTGGAACTTGCTTTATAGACAAGGCTAACCTCAAACTCAGAGATCTTCCTACCTCTGCCTCCCAAGTGCTGGGATTAAAGGTGTGCGCTACCACCACCCGTCTTTTTCTTCTTTCTTATTAACATATTGGTGCCAAAGGACTGGGTAAATTGATGGAACACTCTGGCCCTTGTCATTCTGACATCCTGCCCTGGGGAGCTTTGCCTCTTACCTTTTACAACCTTTCAAAACACTGTTCCTTGTCCTCTCCTCTGGGATCTTTTGTTCTGAACCACCTTCCTCCTTGGTTGCTTTGCTCTTCCATAATCCACACTTCCTCCTTTTCTGGCTATTGGTGTTGCCAGTTCCAGAATGAGCCCTGCAGCAGGCCCCTTCATGTGGTGGACTACAACATATGTAATCCCAGTAGTTGAGATTGAGGCAGGAGGAGCAGTAGTTCAAGATCCTGGGCTATATAGTGAGGCCAATCTGGGTTACATGAGATCCTGTGTTTAAAAAAGAAAAGCATGCACACACACAAATCAAAGAACTGGAATTGGCTACACATTAATACATTTAGCACACTGAATTGTACTTAAAAACTGATAAAAACAGCTGGGCAGTGGGGGCACACACCTTTAATCCCACCACTCAGGAGGCAGAGGCAGGCAGATCTCTGTGAGTTTGAGGCCAGTCTGGTCTACAAGAGCTAGTTCAAGGACAGGCTCCAAAGCCACAGAGAAATCCTGTCTTGAAAAACCAAAACCAACCAACCAAACAAACAAAACACAAAAAACCTGTTTAAAACAAACAAACAAAAAACATAGGAGAGATGGCTTAGCTGGTAAAGTGACATTCAAGCATGAAGACCTGAGCATGATCCCCAGTACTCACGGAAAAAGGTGGTTGTGGTCCTGCGTCCTTGAAATCTCAGTGTAGAGTGTGGTGGAGACAGGACAATTCCTGGGGCTTCCTGTAGACAGAAGTTTCTGGTCCTGCAGCCATTCAGTCCCAAAGAAACATACAGAGGCTTATATTAACTATAAACTGTTTACCCTGTTAGTTCAGGCTTATTATTAACTAGCTCTTACAACTTAAATTAACCCATAATTCTTGTCTATGTTTAGTCACATGGCTTGGTACCATGTGAAGCATTCTCATCTTGTTTTCTCTGCTTCTGGCCAATGACTGCATCTCTGCCTTTCCTCTCCCCAGAATTCTTAGTCTGCATCGCCTTTACTTACTGCCTGTCTGCTGATCTATCAGCGTTTTATTAAACCAACATGAGTGGCAAATCTTTACAGTATACAAAAGCATTCTCCTACAGCAGCTTGCTGACTAGCCAGTCAAATTGGTGAGCTCTGGATTCAGACCCTGCCTCAAAAACTAAGATGGAGGGTGATAGAGGAAGCCACCTGATGTTAGACTTCTGGTCTCTGCACACATGCACAAGTGCCCACACATTAAAAACATATGCACATATATGAAATGGCTAAGATGGGTCTGGAGTGGTACTCAGTGGTAGGGGAATAGCCCTGGGTTTGGTCCCCAGAAACACACACACACACACACAAAATTGTATTTTACATGACTTTTACCTCAATTGAAGGAAAATAAAATGAGCCAAGTGCTGAGACTTACATTTGTTGTCCTAGTGCATAGGAAAATGAGACAGGAGGATATCTAGTTTGAGTCCAACTTGGGCTGTATAATAGATTCAGCGTCCCATTCTGAGACTCCATCTCAAAAAATAAATAAGCAGATAAGTGTTCTTCATGATCTGATACCTTCTTGCTTCTCCAAGTAGCTTTGTCCCTGGCTTACTTTTAGCATGTCACACTTCTTCTGATCTCAAGACTTAGCTGTTTATCTCTCTGCTTAGTAAAATCTTTCCCTAAAATATTTGTGGCTTCCTGACTTACCCCATTGACACTTTGTCTTTAAATCACGTGGTTTACTCCTTGTAGCTTTGGAGCCTGTCCTGGAACTTGCTCTGTAGACCAGGCTGGCCTCAGACTCAGAGATCTGTCTATCTCTGCTTCCTGAGTGCTGGGATTAAAGGTGTGCACCACCACCGCCCGGCTCTATTTTGTTTTTGAGATCTTGAACTCATGATTCTTCTGCCTCTGCCTCCCAAGTGCAAAAATTACAGGATTCATCACCATGTTTGACTTCAGAGCACCTCCGTCTGTCTGTCTCTTTGTCTCTGTCTCTGTCTCTCTCTCATATGTGTGTATGTTTGAGGCAAGACTCCACTTTGTAGCCACAGCTGATCTACAAATTCAACATGTAGTCCAAACTGGCCCTAAACTCATACCAACCTTCCTACTTCATTTTCTCAAGTGTTGAAATTACAACCATGAGCTTTAAATGGAGATATTGTACTGGGAGATGACTTAGTGGGTAAAGTTCTTGTTGGGCAAGTGAAATCTCAGTTCCAATCCCCACTGTCCATGTAACCCCCTGCTGGGGGAGGGGTGAGGAGCTGTAGGGCTGGGACGATGATGACAAAGAGATTCCTGAGCGCACTGGCCAGCCAGTCCAGGTAATTGATGGACTCCAGGTTCTGTGAGAGACCTTGCTCTAAAAAAAAAAAAGAAAGAAAGAGTTAGAGAATGATTGAGGACCACCTAATACTGATCCTTGGCTTTCATATGAGCACCACACAAACTTACACACACACAAACTTACACACACACACATAAACTTACACACACACACACACACACACACACACACACGACATAGAAATAAAAGAAGAGGGCCCAGCCAGGCAGTGGTGGGGCACTCCTTTAATCCCAGCACTCGAAAGGCAGAGGCAGGTGGATCTATGTGAGTTCAAGACCAGCCTGGTCTACGAAGCGAGTTCTAGGACAGGCTCCAAGGCTACACAGAGAAACCCTGTCTCGAAAAACAAAAATAAAAACAAGAAAAAAGGAAGAAGTGGGGCCTGAGCATAATGGTACAAGCCTTAATATCACTATTTGGAAAAATGAGGCAGGAGGATTGCCGTTAGTTTGAGGCTAGCTTGAATCTAAATATAGCTTGAAATCAACTTAGGTTGCATAGTTAGTTCAAGACCGGTTGTGGCTAAGCAAAAAAATAAATAAATAAATTTAAGAGAGGAAATATAATAAAAAATAAAAACATGTCTCCATTTTGGTTTCTATTTTGTCCCACGAGTCTGGAAGTGTTTACAAACACTAAAGATTCTTGCTGTCTTTCTGCTGAGTTCCATTGATAAAGCAGTTTGTTGGTTTCTTGAAGCCTGATGAGACATGCACTCTGACTTAGTTTGTGATCAGTGTCTTTAGATGGAGGCAGAAGGAGAACATGAGGGAACAGAATGCTCAAGAAGGGGGAAGGACAGAGAGGGATAGAAAGGGAAGAGATATCTTGATTGAGGCAACCATTAAGGGGCTTTTGAGAAACATGGCACTAGGGAGGTTCCCAGGAATCTACAAGGATGACCCCAGCTAAGACTCTGAGCAACAGTGGAGAGGATGTCTAAACTGGTCTTCCCGCATAAATCAGATTGATGACTACCTTAATTGTTATCATAGAACCTTCATCCAGAAACTTATGGAAGCAGATACAGAGATCTACAGCAAAGCTCTGGGCCAAGCTTTGGGTGACCAGTCCAGGAGAGGGAGGAGCGATAACCTGAGCAAAGGGGTCAAGCCCATGATGGTGATGTCCACAGAAACAGCTGAACTGAGCTAGTGAGAGCTCATTAACTCAGGACTGAAAGCGGGGTGGCGGGGGGGACACCTGCCTAAGACCACACTAGGCCCACTGAATGTGGGGGACAGTTGTGAGGTTTGGGTTGTTTGTGGGGCCACTGGCAGTGGGACCAGGATTTATCTCTAGTGCTTGAACTGGTGTCTAGGAGCACTCTCTTTGGAGGGATACCTTGCTCAGCCTAGATATAGAGGCAAGGGCCTCGGTCCTGACTCAGAATGATGGTCAGACTTTGTTGACTCCCCATGGGAAGCCTTAAGCTTTTGGAGAAGTGGATGGGGAGTGGGGGTAGGTAGGGTGGGAGGAGGGGAGGGCGTGGGAATGGAGATAGTTATGTAAAATGAGTAAAGGTTGTACTAAAAAAATTCTTTAGGTGGTCCATGGGTACTTGAAAGAATAATTGTTGGCTGTCTGAAGGGGCTGTGAACATAAATATTAAATACTGCATATGAAACACTTCAAACTGTGCTTAGCATTTAGTAAGACCTCAAGGGTTGGCAGCTCTCATTTCTGTTGTTACTATTATTCCTGGTGGGTGACAGTCTTGCTTATGGGTCATTAGGAGCCCGAGGAATGGAGGAAATGGAACCCGACAAGTCAGTGCTCTATAGTTCTTTCCCTGATGGTGGGTAGGGTTGATTGATCCTGGGCACATGGAAAGGACCATTCTATTCATTATAGTAAAAAAAAAAGTTCAGAGCTGGGTTTTAATCCCAGCACTTGGGAGGTAGTAGAGGCAAGAGCACCAAAGGTGAGCATTTCTATATATGGAATTCATCTAGCTTGGGCTATCCTACCTTTAAGCTCCACTCTTCCATACACGTAAGAATGGATATGATATTGGGCTTGGGGGGCTTGCTGGAGAAATACGGGGAAGCCTTTGGTATGGGCCTAGCCAGAAAGTAGACCTTCGGGAAGTGTTGGATTTTCTCCCCAGGCTTCTACTGAGTCTCCAGGGACAGAGGAAGTAAAGTTGGAGTTGTAATGGTACAGCCGCCTCCGCGCTCCTTTCCTGGCCTTCTCTCCTTAGAAAACCCTCCTTCACATCTCTGCAAGACTGCACTTGTCTGATGCCCTTCCCCGGAGAGCAGCTTGGAACCAGCTGCAACTGAGAGAGAAAGGAGAGGATATTGGCACTTTCAAATCAGCACCTAGCCTCCTGCCGAGTTAGCATGACACCTGCTCAGACAGAATCCCCTCCCCCTTATGTGGAGCAGCCTAATTAATTTTTCAGCTCACCAGTTACTGCATACAGTATACCCTGCAGATGACAAACTCCTCAGGCCCCATATCTGGACCACACAGGATTCGCGCCCCCCAGACCCACTTTGTCCGTTAGCATCTCAAAGGTGCTTGCCTTTGCCTGTCTTGTTGCTGCTCCTCGACACTGCCACTGCCGGTAACCTTCTCACTCTCCTCCTTTAAGCCTCCATTCCTTCGGACAAAGTGGGTCGGCCGATTTTCCTACCTGTACATCCAAGGAAAAGGAGGCGTGAAACATAAGCGTGGTAGGCAGAACGAAAGGGAACCTATGGACTGGAGGGTTTCAATGTGTTCTCAAGATGAAGGCGGTCATTTTACTTCCGTTCCCACACCTGCCTCTCTCCCCTCTGCATCCCCTCATTTTATTCCTCCCGCCCTAATTCTAGCTCTGGCAAGGTTCATTTTCTCGCTTCTGCCTCCGGGGGAAAAAACCACAGGACACTGGTCACTGGCTTCAGCGTCTGATTTTCCAGACACTGGAACCCTCACTGCTCTTTGGTAATCTTTATAATCTCTCTCATTGTCTTGTTATGGACACACGGAGCTGTTTCCAATTTTAACTATTGTGAATTATGCTGGTACGGGCATTCTCTTTCATGTCCATTTGTGGGCATATATTCCCCCTTCTTGGGTAAAACGGGAGTGGATTTGCAGGTCAGAGAGCTTAGTTCCATCAGAAAGTGCCAATAATTTTCCAAATCGGTGCTTTACCATTAGTTGAGACCCTTATTAAAAAGACAGTTCCTGGACTCTTTCTGCACTTACTGAATCAGAATATTGTAGGAATAAAGGCCTAGAAGTATTGTGCTTAAAAGCTCTCTGCATGCTTTTTATATAATTGTTTCATTGATTGGCTTAAAAAAAAAATAAGAGGAACCTTTTTGTTCTTGGCCGGCCAGAAATTAGCTGTATAGACCAGGCTGGCCTGAAATTTGTCAGAATCCTCTTGCCTTTGCTTCTCGGTTTGAGGTCATTGGATGTCTTTAGTGGTTCGTTCATTTGTTTGTTTTCCAATGCACTTACTCTCCTTTTCCCTCTGGTGGCCATACTTGTCTGTTTAGTTGGCAGGTTGGAATGGGTGGCAGAGCCTACTCTATTAGGGTTGTTGGGGCTGGGTCTCTGCCTTAAACTTCCAGTTTCATTCTTAGAAAGTCACTTTGTTTTGGAGAGTGGGACTTGGGTAGCCTAACCTAACCTTGAATTCTTTATGTAGCTGAGACTGGCCTTGGATTCCTGATCCTTCTGCCTCTACATCCCAAGTTTTGAGATTATAAACTTGTATAGCAACACCCAGAGCTAACTGCTAGATCCAACAATTTCTTTCCATTTTTTTTGTTGTTGTTTTTGTTCTTGACTTTTCCTTGGTGCTTTTTTTGCTGGCTCAGTTTTCTTTGAAATCTCCCAGTTTCTGCTGTCCAGTAGTTCTCAACCTGTGGGTCCCACCCCTTTGGGAGCCACATATCAGCTATCCTGCACATCAGATATTTACATTATAATTCAGAACAGTAGAAAAATTACAGTTATGAAGTAGCAATGGAATAATTTCATGGTTGGGGGTCACCACACATGAGGAACTATATTAAAGGGTCACAGCCTTAGGAAGGTTGAGAACCACTGCTCTATAATTCTCCCTACTTCTCTATCAATTCTCCCTGAATTTCCCTTTAACTGCCTGTCCTCCCTCCCTCCTTCCCACCTTTTTTATCTTTCTTTTTTCCTTCCTTTATCTTTCTTTTAGATTTTATGTTTATTATTTTTAAGTGCATGTATGTGTTTATGTGCATGTGAGTGAAGGTGCCTGAGGAAGGCAGAGGAGGCGGATCTCCTGGAGATGGAGCTATAGCCAGAGGAGGCGGATCTCCTGGAGATGGAGTTATAGGTGGTTATGAGCTGCCGGATGTGGTTGCTAGGAACTGAATTTGGGTCTTTGTCAAGAGCAAGACACGCTCCTAACCCACGAGCCAGCTCTCCAGTCCCAAATAATGCAATATTTTAAGTGAGCCTTCAAATTCACCTTTTATACCACATGATTGCTTTCTCCAATGTATATACAAATGATCCAGTTCCAGATAAATTTAGGAGGGCCTCAAGAACAGACACCCTTTAGACAGAGGCAACAATCATGAAAAAGAAGCCCCTGAACAACAGAAAGAATTCATTTTGGTGATTGTGTCTATCAGAGGCCTACCAATAAGGACTTTGAATATAATGCCCAATTCTGTAGCTTCATTTTTGTGATTTTGGAAAGAAATCTAAATGTTCATTCTCTTTCAGTTATAAAAGTCAAAACAACCACAAATATAACATTTCTAGTCCTCAGTAGTGCTTTGGAAAATGAGTCATTCCAAAGAACAGAAAACAAAACAAAAACAAACCCAAAACACAACATCTATTAACCTAGCCTTTAAGGCCCTCAAGTCATGTACCCCCAATCCTTCAGTCTATTTTTGTAACCTTGTCCAACAGTCAGGGGAGTCGTTCACTGATTTCCTCGCCAGGGTCACTATGGCTGTGGAGCAGAGAATCCACCTGGGGCCCACTAGGGAAATGCTAATTAAGCAGTTGACCTGGGAGGGCCTCAATGCCCCCACCCACAATGTGGTGACTGGGTCTGCAATGATGATATTCACAAATGGATACTTGTCACTAGGGGCCTGGACCCCAGCACAGGTCCCATTGCTGCCCTGACAGCATCCATTGACTCTGCTGTCTGATAGACAGCAGTCTGTTGACCACCACCAGCATTCTCGGCGTGACTGGTCTGCCTGGGGCTGTGGTAAGCCTGGCCATCTGCGCCGGGACTGATGCACGCCCCAAGATGATGTCCTAAATGCAGCATGGGCTTCTGTTGGGCTAAAGATTGCCACTTTTAGCCTACTGACTCCCCTTAAACCCTAGACAGGGCGCCCCTCAGCCCACCACTAAGAAGAGACACCCCAAGGGTGTTTTTGATGCTGCCTGTTTTTCCACACTCTCCCATGATGACCATACGTCTTGATGGGCTGGCAATGAAGGAACTTGTGAACACTGGGGCAGACATCACCATCATCACAGAAACAGAAGCCCTTGGATTTCCCCATCTTTAGACCCAGCCCCTCCATCAGTGGAGGGGGAGGACAGAAGAACACCTGTACTGTGGTCCTCCTGGTACACTGGAAGCACATAGATGGCAACCAAGGTTCCTCTTCTCCAGGAGTGGCAGATGACCCATGCAATCTTTGGGGGCGAGATATATTAGAGGATATGGGGGTAGTCCTGACCACCAATGATTGTGCCTTCTTTGATGATATCATGACCCATGACATACTGGGTCTCTCAGGACGCTCCTCCCTCACTGAGGCACACTGACCCAGAGGCACACCCCCAATTCTAAAAGCCACTGTGTGCCCTGAGCCCTCAGGGAAGCGGGTCCCTGACCCTATTACCCTTTCTTTGTTCTTTGATAATGACATCAGGGTGGGACAGTGGCCCATAATAGAACCAAAATTAACTGCCTTAAAAGAATTAGTTAATGAACAACTCAAACTGGAATACCTAGAACCTTCTGCCAGCAGACACAACACCCCCATCTTTGTCATCCCCAAGAGGTCCTGAGTGCTGGTAATGAACAAACGGGAAAAATGGGTACCACACAGCCTGGACTGCCCCATCCTGTTGCTCATCTCCATTCCTTCTCACCACATCTCTATCTTAGACATCATTATCTTGGGGGACTGTTTTTTGTTTTTTTTTTAGATCCCATTGATATTCAGATAAATGCTGCTTCACCTTTATATTCTGGGAGTCTAATATGCTGTGACCTGCTCAAAGATACCATGAATGATCTTTCCCCAAAGAATAAAAAACAGTCTCACTATTTGCCAGCTCTATGTTCCCCAGGCATTTCACAATGTTCCCAAGGATGTCCTTCTGGTCCATTACATGGATGACATCCTCCTGGCACACCCTGATGCTCAATATCTAAATAGGTTATTTTTGATACTCCTAGAAGATTTGGCTGCCCTCAGCCTCCAGGTAGTTCCTGAAAAGCTCTAGCCTCTTCCTCTCTATGCTTTTCTAGGATTCTCCACAGCCTGACAATGATGCCCCTTGTCTATCAATTTGACATCCAAGGTCCAATTCACCTTGGTAGAGTTCCAACAACTCTGCTCCTCTATTAATTGGCTTAAACTGTTTTCACCCATTCTGGAGTAAGAAATGTGTTCCTTGTTTTACTTGAGGACCCTACCTGCCCCTTGGCAAAGATCAGGCTCCCACAAGAGGTCAAAGACCTCCTTTGTAAAGGTGGCCTCCCTCCTAACTGTCACCTCAGATAGACACAAGCCTCAGAGGTGCCTCCTGGCAATCATACTTTGGACTACCGTCAGTACTTTGGGAGTTCTTTTGGCAATCAGGCCCATGTGGATACACCAAGCATTCTCAGATCTACAAAAAAAATCACCTCAAAATTTGAAATTGCCTTCTGCCTCACCCTTAAGGCACAGAACTTATGACTGGGAGCCAGACAAAATTATCCTCCTCTTTCCCTGCAACCTCTTTCTCAGCCCCTATGGGAAGACTATTAGCTTCCAAGAAATGATTGCATGCTTCCCTGGGATGCTGGATAACCACCCACCCCAAGATAAAAGACTTGCCTCACTGTCCCTACCCCCCCTTGGAAGTCAGGTCCATAGTGCTCCTTCATCTTCTATTCCTAAAGTACCCTGGCATTCTCAGATTCTAACAGATTCAGGGTCTTAATTCTGCATCTGGGAGTGAAACATGTGACCTAGGCCCTGCCCAACCCTGGCTCTGTATAATTGGGAGAACTGCTAGCCCTCCTGAAGGTCCTTGTGGAATGTGAGTCTGAGCCTGTCAATATGTTCTCTGACAGCCAGTACATGGTCCAGGCCATTTGTACTCTGCCCTTTTCCCAAGTCAAAGAATGAACAAATCCTTTATATGTGACCATGCTGTCCATAAAAGACACCTTAGCCCCGAGAGCCCATCCCTGGTCTATTTCTCACATTTGGTCGCACACTGGATTCCCAGGCATCCTGACCAGGGGACTATGATCAAACTGACATCATGATTATGACGGTAGACTTTGACCTCCTTGAACAAGTGAGAGCGTTTCATCAACAATTCTCTCTGTCTCCCTAGAAGCTCACAAGCTCCTCCCGGAACTTGCCATTTCTCAGTGTAAACACTTAGATCCTGCACTGCTGTGCTCCTCTGCCTCCCCTGGGCCCTCTCTTTAAGTTATGGGGGGCATGAAACCCTGAGGGCTCCTGCCCAATGTAATCTGGCAAATGGATGTCACTTACCACCCTCTGTATGGTAGTCTCCACTATGTTCATGTCATGGTAGATACCTGCTTCTCCTTCATGTATGCTGTGGCCCTCTCAGGGGAAAAGGCCTCCTATGTTACTAAAACTATTAAATCGGCCATGCTGGTCATGAGGGTGCCATGTGCCATACAGACTGATAATGGCCCTGCTTTTAAGGAACTCAACGAATTCCTTAGTTCCTAGAGGATAAGCCACACTTTTGGCCTCCCCTACAACCCTCAAGGCTAGGTCATTGTGGAGAGAACACATAGAACACTCAAGGATATCCTGACCAAATCTGCTTTGCCTAAGGCCAAGCAAGGCCCTCATCTGGCCCTAATTGAGGCCTTATTCCACCTGAATTTTCTTATCTTTGACAAATCAGGACTCAGCCCTACTTATAAACACTGGGCATACCACCCTGTGCCACACTGCTGCCTCTAGTAAGATGGAGGGACCCTATCACCCTCCAATGGCAACCTCTTGCTCTGATGTTGACTTGCAAGGAGAGGATATGCTTGTGTTTTCCCACAGAGCTCAGCAATACCCATATGGGTCCCTACCTGAGACATGCGTCTGGCCACCGAGGGACACCAATGGAATGAGGAACTTGCTTCTCCACAGCCCTTCCCTAATAGATGATGTATGCCTTTCTTATGTACCAGACTATCCACGTTTTGCAACAATGGGTGGATTTGCTCACAGAAGAAGTAGAATTTGTCCGTGACATGACCTTGCTGGTGTGTGACCCTCATTTCAGGTTGATTTTCCTAGCCCTTTACTAGTAGGTTAAAAAAAATGTCCAACATTTCCTAGAACAGGACACAACTTGCCAAATATATAAAAGGTATCTAGTCAGAAAAATTTCTCAACTATTCTGTTCTATAAGTATACATTTCCTGCCTCAATATGACATGACTACTTCCTTTGACTTTTGAGACAAGTTTTATCACTAAGATTTGGAAACATTTTGAGACACTCCTCAATCTCTCCTGGATCATCATATATGCAGTAATATGTGGCATAACACTATTATTAATATTCATCCTCCTCAGATGTCTCCTGCAGCACATCAGATGATAACAGGCATCCATCTCGACAACTCTTCAGGTTCTAATGGCTCTTAGACAATCCTCTAATGGTCCCCCTCAAGAGGTCATACAATCATGGCTCATGGAGATCCAAAAGACCTCTGCTTAAGATGGCCCTTCTTCCACCTGAGAATGTTCTCCAAGGAGAATGCCCTTTGAGGACTGGCAGTCAATGACAAGTAAGATCTTGTCCAGCAAGCCAACCTAAGACAGGCACAGTCCAGTTGCTGGGTATCCCCTGAGGCAGGGACAATAAGGCCAGAGCACTGGCACTCTGACTCCTGCTGAGCTCCCATAATAAAATAATAAAAAAGGGTGGACATGTAGGAGGAAGCCAGCTGATCAGTTTCAATGGGTTACACAGCCCAAGTGGAAATCCTCCTGTGCTAGCTAATAAGAACATGAACATTGGTAACTTCCCCTTGAGCCAATCAAGAGCCTGCCATAGAGTCTAGAGACTGATGATGCCAGACATCAGATGGCTGAAGCCATTGAAGGAGTTCCAGATGAGGCTGCCCCCTGGTTCCTAGGAGGGAGTATAAAGATCTGCCTAACACCTGTTCCATAATAAATGAGTCTGCTCTGCCACTTGCCTGACTCCTGAAGTCTTTTTTTTTTTTGGTTTTATGAGACAGGGTTTCTTTCTCTGTAGAGCAAGTGACCCTGGTCTTTCAGAAATACTCAACCACTGGCACTCCTTGTTTGAATTTGTCATAGCAATATTTCTTTATTTATTTTAGTGTGTGTATGTGCATGTGTGCATGCTCAAATGTGTCAAGGATCTGTATCTGTGTGGTAGTCAGGAGATGACTTTGTGGAATAGGTTCATTTCACCATGTGGGGCCCAGAGATCAAACTCAGGTTGTCAGGCTTGGTGGCAAGAGCCTTTACATGATGAGCCACTTTTTGGCCCTTGAATTTTTTTGCTATTTTTTAAGTGCTACTCCAATTGATATTTTCCAAACCCAGGGTTCATGAATACTTGGTATTTGGAAAAGTTTATTATTTAAATTCAGGATTAATCTTTAAAACTGATAATGTAAGTATAATGTGTAATCCCCACATGACATTTTGACTCAACACTTTCAGGAAATCTTAATGGCTTGGCTTGCACTTGAGATATTTATTTGAGATAAGGGCTTGAGTAGCTCACGAACTTGCTCTGTAGCTATGGTTGGCCTTGGAGTCCTCATCTTCCTTTTACCTCTCAAGTAGTGGGATTATAAGTGTGTAGGGGCTATCACCCCTGGTTGCACCTGTATTTATCGATTGGATGTGTCAAATAATCTTCTGCAATGACAGCATTTAACCTTTAAAAAAATTTCTTTTCATTTATTCTTTGTGTCTTTCCTATCATGCATCTCGATCCCATTTATTTCCCCGTCCCTTTTTTATCCACCCTCTGCCCTTGCAATGTCCCCCTGCAAAATAAAATAAAACAAAATTTAAGAGAAAAAAAAGAAAAAAATCAATCTCATCATGGAAGCTGCAGTGTGACACACTGAGCCACGCAGTAAACTTTGTCCATACATCTTTACTTGCAAGTGTTCATTGCAAAGTCATTGGTTTGGTTTGAGGCCTCTGATTTCTGTTACACTATTGACACTGGGCCCTCACTGGGACTCCTCTTGGTATCCTGTTGTTGCCCTGCCTTGTGGAGATCCTGCAACTTTGAGTCTACAGGATCAGCCCCTTCACATGCTCCAGCAGATCTCAGATGGGGTGAATGTTGGGGTGGGCCAACTCATAACCCTGGTTCTGGGCAGAGTTGGTCAGCCACCAGCTCTCCCCTATCCTTACCACCAGGGTGAGTTCTCGAGCATTGTCCTTGCTAGCTCACCCCTTGCCCGTGGGATCAGTTCTGTTTCCAGTCCCTCAGGATCCCCTCTCCCACACCTACACCATCAGGGCCAGCTCTACTGTGTTTCCCAGGAGAGGTGCAGGGGCAGGTCTCCTGAGTGCTGCAGCAGATGATAGACAGGGACAGCTCTTCTGCTCTTGTGACCTCAGGGCTGGCTCTCCAACCTGCCTCTCACAGGTGGAGAACGGCAGTGGGGGGCATGTCTCCCCCTACCACACCACCATATGGCAGATGAGGGGCCGAGCCAGATCTCCCACGATAAGTCCTCAGGGTGGTTCACCCACAGCCCAGTCAGTAGAGTCAGCTCTATTGTGCTGCCCAGGCGAGGTGCAGGCCCGCTTTCCTGGGTGCTACAGTTGGTAAGAGGGAGGGAGGAGGGTCAGCTCCCTTGCCAGCTGGAGGTGGTAGGGCAGCTTTCCCTTGACCCCACTACTACACTGCAAATGAGGGAGGTGGTACCAGCTCTGCCCCTCTCTCGCTCTCAGGGTTGGCTCACCCACTCCCCTGATTGTAGGATAAACTCTACCTGCTGCCCAGGCGAGGCACAGGGCCTGTTCTCTGAAGTGCAGCTGCTAATGAGGGGTTGGGTCAGGTCCCCCACCTGCTGCAGCTGGCAAAGGGTGAAGGGAGGCATCTTTCCCTCACCACCTGGCAGGGGTGACCTGCTCGCCCACTCTCACGCCCTCAGGGCCAGCTCACTCTTCCCCCTGTGCTGCCCAGGTGAGGTGTAGGACCCTCTCTTCTGAGTGCTTCAGCTTGCGAGGGGCAGGACCAGTTCTCCCTAGGGTTAGCAGCTACTGAGAGGTGGGGCCAACTCTGTACAGCCTTATCATCTCCACCTTCGGTGGTATCAGGATCCATGGACATCAGGCCATGGCTGTATCAGGGCCATGAACCCAGACAAAGGTCCTGGCAGCAGCCCAGGCACAGGCATCACCATGGCCCTGGGTGGCAATCAAACCATTCACATTGGCTCACTCCTCACCGATTTCACCTCTTCAGATATGTCTCTGTCCACAGGACACAAAGCGTTCTGTCTCTCTCTCCCTCTCCCATACCACACCACACATTTGCTCACTGTAATAGTGTCTTTCTGCCCAGTGATTGCAAGGGGTCAGATGGGCCTGTGTTTCTTTTTGGAAGCAGGGCAGGGTGCTCCAGATATGTCTGTGAGTCTCCTTGTCCCACTAAATCTGTCTTGACTCTGGGCAGGACCATGCTTCCTTCTCAGAGCCCAGGGCGATCCACCTGAGGCCTGCATGTAGCATTTAGCTTTTGATTATTTAATTATTGTTATTTCATTATTCATAGATACATCATCCAGATTTAGAACAAACATGCTTGGAAATTATAAATATGTTTTTTTTCCTGGGTATAGTGGCACACATCTGTAATTCTAGATCTTGGAAGACTAAGGCAAGAGGACTGAGAATTTCAAGATAGCCAAGCCACATAATGAAGTTGTGTCTCAAGAAAAGACTATAGGCTGGCAAGGTGGTTCAGTAGTTAAAGGCACTTGAGTTTGACTCCTGAGATCCACATGATGGAAGGAGAGAGGCGACTCTCACAAGTTGTCTGACCTCCACATGCATACTGTGTTATATCCCCCATCTATCCATTCATCCATCCATGCATGCATAGATGTAATCAAAACATTTCAAAAAAGACTATATATCTTAGGCTGCCCTCAAACTCATAATCCTCCTGTCTCAGCTTCATGTTTGCTAGGATTACAGGCATGTAACATCATAGCAATATTAAATCTTATTATTTATTTATTTTTAGGCATGGTCTTTTATGTAGTTAAACCTGGCCTCAAACTATATAGGCCAAGATGGTCTCAAATTCATGGTGTTCCTTCTGCCTTACCTCTTGAATGCTGAGATTGCAGACATGTATCACCATGCCCCGCTTTTTAATTTTTATGTACTTATTTATTTGAATAAATGAATAAAATTTATCAAATGAGGTTCCAAGATCACTGTGGGTGGCAACTGTTAGAAATCTTCACAACCTGACACATAAGCTCCTTACAATCAAACTAGGAATACTCAACCTGTAATTTTACCAGACAGTCTGGGCAGGATGTGGGGGTGTAGACCTTTTTAGAAAATAAAAAAGTGAAAGTATAAAGGATTTATATACATTCTGACAGGGTGGACATGGTATGCAAATGACTTGCAAATACGATGCAAATGAGACACAACTACTCATGCAAATGAGCATCCTGTCTTTAGAATCAACTGCTGCTGGTTATTCACTTATTTGTCTGCAGTGCCGACAGTAAAGCCGACAGTAAATCTTTCAGGGGCTCGGGATTCAAGTTGCTTCAGTGGAGATATGTATGCATGGTAGAGGAAGGAGTGGCAGGAAGAGGATGTCTCTCAAGGAGAAGTCAGTGTGATGCTGTAAGCCTGAAGCTTAGTGTTATGTTTAATAAGACAGAAAGTTTAATATGTAGTTATTCTGCCGTGATACTCCAAAAGCTGGTCTTTGGGAAACAGGCTGAGGAGAGAGGCAAGGAAATTCGGTTTCCTATAACCTTTCAAGCCTTTACATCATCTGAGTCCCCAGCCCCCATCACACACCATCTGGGCTCTTGTCTATCGGAGCAGAGAGTGGGTAGTCAGACATCCCTGGCCCCATGTCCTCGCCATAAGGACCAACGAAGAGCTCCAGTTAAGAGCTCATATAAACCATAGCTGGAGGAGGCCAAGAGCACGGTGTGAGCTCTGCACTCGCTGCTCTCCCATTAGGAGAACGTGGCTGAATTGCCAGGCCTGTTAGAACAAGATGGGCGGTACAAGAAGTGGGGCTTTTGAGAAATATACTATTTAATCTCATGCCAGTGATGCAGTAACTGACAAATTGGGATGCTTACTTGGAAATCTAAAGGAAAAAACTGTCAACAGTTCCCCCCATTATAAAAATCTGCTTTTTTCTCTTCTTGGTGTGAAGGGAAATTTCTGATCCTACAGGCTCTTCCCTGTTGAGAACAGCGACATTGGGCACACAAAATAAAAGGGCTTCTAGCAGGTTGCACAATTCGAAAATTATTATTCTTTTCTTCTTGGGCACTTGACAATCAGACCTGTGTGAAAATACATTCACTCCCTATCTGTACAAACTCGGGGGACACAGTCAACTTTTCTCAAGCACAGTTTCTCGTCTACAGAGCAAAAAAAAGTACAGTCTCCACAGGCTTACAGTGAAGACTAAATGACATAGCATGTACACTCGGCACAGTGCCTGGCTCCCGTATGCAATAGCCCATAGTTATTTGCAGTGGCCATCTATTGATTGCTGTGGAGAGCTCTCCACTCTTTACCTGGTAACGACCTCCCATTTCTTCCTAGTGCACCGTAATTATTTCTTCAGTCTTTGTGGGTCTGGTAAAATCAACTCTCTCCTCTGCACTGGAAGCAGAATGTATAATTCAGGTTTAAGCCAATTAGGTTTGAATCTATTAGGTTGAACTGGGCCTGGTGGCACAAGCCCATATTCCCAGTCACTCAGGAGACTGGTGTAGGAGGTTGGAAAGTTCAAAGCTTGCCTCGGCTACTATATAATTCGGTTTGTTTAGATGAAACTGACAAATTCATACAGAAAGGAAATAGATTAGTGGTTGCTGAAGACTGGAGGAAGAGGGGATAGGAGTGACTCGTACGAGCATGTTTCTCTTTGGAGGCTGGGAGATTGCTCAGCAGGTAAGAGTATCGAGCATGCAAGCCTGGCAGCTTGAGTTCAGATCCCATTTTAAAGCTGGAATCAATAGCTTGTGTGTGTAGTCTCAGCACTTGTGGCTAGATAGGAGGCAGAGACATGACATGCCCAGGAAAGTTCTCAGATCTGCTAGCCTGGAGTATGTAGAACTGCCTCAAACAAGGTAAAAAGGCAAGAAACCACACCCAAGGCTGTTCCCTGACCTCCACATGTGGACTGTGTGTGCTACATGTAGACCCGCACACATAAATACGTCTACACACACGCCATATACACACATACACAAAACTGAATAAATAAAGAAATAAATTTTAAAAATAGTTTTTTTGGGGATGGAGAGATGGCTCAGCGGTGAAGAGCACTGGCTGCTCTTCCAGAGGACCCAGGTTCAATTCCTAGCACATACATGGCAGCTCATAACTGCCTGTAACTCCAGTTTCAGGGGATCTGACACCTTTGCATAGACATACACGAAGGAAAACACAAATATGTATGAATTAAAAATAAAGAAATTATTAAAAAAGGTTTCTTTTTAGGGTGATGAAGATGTTTTGGAATTAACGGTATGTGTACAACATTCTAACAATGCTAAGCAAATTACGGTTTTTTTTTTGGTTTTTCAAGACATGGTTTCTCTGTGTAGCCCTGGCTGTCCTGGAACTCACTCTGGAGACCAGGCTGGCCTCAAACTCACAGAGATCCTCCTGCCTCTGCCCCTTGAGTGGTGGCATTAAGGCGTGTGCCACCACTACCGTGCCCCGAATTACATATTTTATTTATTTTTTTAAGGAGAGAGGATAAAGTCTTGCTATGTAGATTGGCCTGGAATTCACAATGTAGAGCAGGCTTTCTTTGAGCTTTCCTCTACCTTCTGAGTGCTGCGATCAAAAGAGTGTGCCACCACAGTCCAGCTATTTTATTTTATTTTATTTTTTTAAAATCATAATCCTCCTGCCTCAGATTCATAGGTACTGGGACTATAAAGATATATACCTGAATTGAATTTCAAATTTTAAAAAGATTAATTTTATGGCATGTGAATTATGTCTCACCTTAAGAAAGCCTGTTGGGCAGTGGTGGCACATGCTTTTGGTCCCAGCACTCAGGAGGCAGAGGCAGGTGGATTTCAGTGAGTACGAGGCCAGTGTGGGCTACAGAGCTCCAGGACAGTCAGGGCTACACAAGGCTACACAGGGTTACAACATCAAAGAAGAATGGCAGATGCTCAGGCAGTGAGGGCCGGCAAGACTCTCCCAATCCTTGGAGTTGTGAGAAGAGCACACTAGTTCTTTTCTTGCGTAACCCAACTTGAGAGGATATATGATATAAGTGTGTGGACCTGTCTTACTATGTGTGGAATGAGAGGGTGAATTAATCAGTTTAGCTGAGAACAGAAGCCAGCAATGGCAAGACACCTAGACCTGGTCACACTGGAGGTCTGTGTCTGAGGCAGGCAAACACAGGGAATTGCTTAGTAACCTGGGACTCTATTTGACTTGTGCTATGTACACACCCTCATTCCTTTCTTTAAAAAGAATTCTGCATTGATTTTGTTGCATTTGTTAGTTTAATTGTGTGTGTGTTTGTGTATGGGTATTTGTGTCCATGGAGGTTTGTGCAGGTCAGAGAACTACTTGTCAGCGTCTGATCTCTCCTTCCACCATGGGTCCTGGGGTTCAAACTCAGACCGTCAGTTTAGCAATGAGAGTCTCTACCTACAGAACTATCTCAGAAGTCTGCATCCTATTTCTTTTCTTTTTTCATAAATATTAAGGAGAGATTAACTTTATGTGTATGAGTGTTTTGCCATATTTATGCACAGCACGCTTGTGGTGGGGATGAAATCCTTGTTCTCTGGGAGAGCAGCCAGTGCTCCTAGCTGATGAGCCATCTCTCCAGCCTCCACATCCTATTTCTAACAATGCAGTTTGCCCCCTGAGAACCTTACCCACAATTGCTGTGCACACAGACCCTTCTCCAAACAAAGCACCTAGCAACCTGTTATTAACCTAAGAGCCCTGCCTGTATCAAGCTGCATGTAAGCTCCACTCTGTTGATGGGGTTTCTGTCCTGCCCGGTTTCCACAGTCGTTAAGTCCCAATGAAATCACACAGAAGTCTACATTAACTATAAACTGATTGGCCCAGCTTGTTATTAACTCAAACAACTTATTTTTAGCCCATTATTCTTATCTGTGTTAGCCATGTGGCTTGGTACCTTATTAGGTGAGGAAGTTACATCTTGCTTCTACTGTGCCTGGGCCAGGACTGCAGAAGGAACTTCCTTCTCCCCAGAATTTTCCTGTTCTCTTTGACCTGCCTCTACTTCCTATCTGGTTGTCCCACTTCTACTTCCTGCCTGGCTACTGGCCAATCAGCATTTATTTAAAATATAATTGACAGAATACAGACCATTCTCCCACACCACCACTCCAAATAATGCAATATGTTTCATTTTTGTCTTAACCACCAAAAGACCAAGATACGTTCTATTCAGTCCACGTGTGAGGATGGGGGTGCTCATGTGGCCTAGGATGGTTTTGGGTATGTGTGCCATAAGGCAAGCTGTGTCCTGAAAGTGAACTTTCAGGGGGAATTCCTTATTTAGCCATTTATACTTATGCATAAAAGGGAATTCCTTTTATGCATAAGCATAAATAGCTTAAATAGGAATAAGCCTTTTATGCTTATGCACAAGTGAGTATGTATATAATTAAACCAAATGCATTATGACAAAGGACATGCACAGTAGGACAAAAAGGCCAAGTAGCTTAACCTGTTTATCAAAACAGAACCACTCTCACTATACCTCTTAGTAACCAAACTCCTCTCTCTCTTGAACCCTGTAAAGGGCAATCCCAAGCAATAATCAGGGTCCTTGAGCAGCTTTGTGGGCTGAATTGAGCATATAGGAGGCTGGAGTGGCACAGCTTCGTTCCTGTGGCACACTGTTGATCTGCACTGTGCAATCTGTGCCATCCCTTGGCTTTGAGAAGAGGGTTCTTGATATGTCGCAAACTCATGTCGCAAACTCTGTGTGCCTTTACGTCATTCTTGAACAAGATGCCAAGAACCTGGAAACACCCAGTCTAGACCTCGACTACCAGTAACAGTTTCCTTGGTACTGTCTTGGCAAAAAAGTCTGTGCATCATGTTGGCCATCTTCCTTCCTTCCTTCCTTCCTTCCTTCCTTCCTTCCTTCCTTCCTTCC
>LOJH01002268.1:32190-43742 GCA_001685095.1 Ellobius talpinus | reverse complement strand
GCGGGATGAAAAGCAGGCCAGCCCGCTGCTCCCCTTTCACTACAGAGTGGCGCCCACCTTATCACTACATTTTCTCCAAATTTGTCAATTTTTCATGGACTAGACATTGTTAATTTATTGCCTGTATATATAATATATGTTATTGTACTTATTGTATATAGCTTTTCTTGTATTGGTTATAATCATCTCTTTAAATTTTTAGACAAAAAGGGGCAAATATGTGATACCTTGTTTGTTTCAATAGAGCTTGCCTGAAGATCAGAGGGCAGAGCTAGCCACTAGCTAATCATAGAGGTCTGGAGGCCTATACAGACAGACAGGAAGTGATATGGCTGGCAGAGAGAGGAAGTGATAAGGTGGGAAGAAACAGGAACTCACTCTCTTTTCAGTTGGGAAGTGGAATAGGTAAAGTGGCTGTGGTTTGGCTCCTTTGTCTCTCTGATCTTTCAGCATTTTGCTCAATATCTGGCTCTGGGTTTTTATTTTTAAGACCTGTTAGAACTTGTACTATAAGGAATGACCCACTTGCCATAGACTTTCTTAATCTAGAAGAGTTTGAAAACAAACAACACAGACCCCATTGATGTCAGTCATTTGCTGATTGACACAAACAGTACAGCCTTGTTAAGGTTTCCTTACATAGGCTGTATTTTTTAAAAAGTCTTTTAGCTCTGGATATTGGTAGATGTTTGCTCCAACTGGGGTTGATAATTTTCCCTGCTGAGAATGCAATCTGCTCTCAGCATAAAGCACATTCGACTCTTTCTAAGCTGACAGAATGTGTAGTCTTGTGATCAGGTGTTTTTGGAAAGCTGGCAGCTTTCGTTTATACTTCTGGTCTTTCTCCAAATCTGTCTCATGCCCCACACCCCTCGAGTCTAGGACCCCTCCCAATATAATCACTGTGGGACAAGTGCAAGACGAAGGTGTCCACAGCTACTGCAGCCCTTGTACCTCTGAGTCAGGGTGTTGAGAGCCAGGGGAGGTGCCCTGCTTTACAAAAAGCAAAAAAAAAAAAACAAAAAAAAAAGCTGACTTGCAGAAATACCTGAATTTAATTTGCTGTACAAATGGAAACCTTTTCTTCTCTAGATTGGATACAGAGGATTTTTTTCAATGTTTATAATTTAATAATTGCTTAGAGCCTTTCATCTGAAAGCAGTTTATATATGTTGGGCCCAATTACCCTGACAAGCTTCCAGCTCACCACCGCTTTGCGCTTCCCCTGAGTGCATTAGTCTCCTTGGATAGGGTCCTTGGGCCCACAGCAATCCTCAAATTCAATCATAGACATGCTTTACAGATTAGAATACTGGGATATTATAATAATTTTCTTTTTAAGGAAATAGAAATTTCTTGTAAATGACAGTGTTCATGTATATTCTTGTAAAACGGAAAATTTTAGAATGTGCCCTGTATTCAGGCTGAAGAGGCACTGGGTGATGGAGCCACACTGACTTTACTGTTAGTTTATTTTCAAAGAAGATGGTATGGGCTACCTAGATGTGATATGCATACGCTTGTCTTAACCGAGACACCTCCAGCACTCTAGATCCACCAGCTCTGGCCATCTGTATGACTTCATCAAAGACATATTGACCAAGTGCTTGCTGTATGTCAGGACAGCACTGAAGGGAAGCCAGTAAAAGAGCAAGATACACTCTACTGGGGAGGAAATAATGGATTTTCCTGTCAGAGAACATGGAAAGCTCATATGACTTTGGGCTCTGTTTTGGGGTATGGCAATGCACTTCTAAACTCCAGTTCACAGGAGGCAGAGACAGGCAGATTTCTGTGAGAGTTGGAGACTAGCATGAGCATAACGTCTATGAATATTATGACCATATTTTTGTGTGGCCCCAAAGTGCTATTTAAACTACAAAATGAAATTGATTTGTAACATGACTGAAACATCGAAACCATTTTGACTCTTGTAGGCAACTTCTGTCACATAGGAACATATATATGTATATATGTATGTACATGTATATATACATACATATATATACACATATACATATATATTTATTTATTTGAGATAAGGTCTCATCATGCAGCTTTGGAACTCACCAGCCTGGACTAGACCAGGCTGCCCTCAGACTCAACTCAGAGCTGCCTCTCTTGACCTTCCAAATGCTGGTATTAAAGGTATAGACTATAGGCTATATAGTGCATAAAGATATGCACGCCTAGCTATAGGAGCAATTTTTACTGAATGAATTTGAGGAACAAAAAATGAATTAATGAATATCTGCATCTCTCATTTCATAAGAGATCACATTTCTTATTATAAAGGCATGTAAATAATTTTTTTGGTAATAGGAAACTCCAAGGTGACACATACACACACGCATGCATGCATGCACACACACACACACACACACACACCCTGTTTATAAAATGAAAATTCACACTGATATATATGTCAGCACTCTGGGCTATGATGCTCCTTTGACACATGCACTGAGATCCCTTTGACTGCATGGACTTGTACCCATAAATTGAGACGAGAATATATGCAGCGATTGTGTGAATCTCAATAGAGCTATTGTTCAGATAGAAAAGTATCTCATTGGGGCCTTGCCTGGGGAGTCAGGATTGACCTCTTATTTGTTCTTTGATGATTGAACTTAAAGGAATATTAATTTGTTTCCCCCTTTAGATTTTGGAATCGTCTCAAGTTAATATCACTCCCAAGGAAGGAGATATCAGCTAAAGTATGTAGTTGTTGATATTCTAAAAGTCAATAATTTTGATCCTTACCCTGTTCTTGAAGTTCTTCAGATTTAGAAAAAAAGAAATATAATCAAATTGTCTCTTCTTCTTTTATTTTAATGAAAAAACTTTTAACGTCCAACTAGTGTATCTCTCATATCTACTTATCTACTCAACATATTGTAGAGTTGCGCCTCATAGAAGCACTGAAAAGCCATCTGTGATATGAGTAGAATACACTCCCAAACTTATGGCTGCCTTAAAGAAATTATTTTGACCTGAAACTCCCTGGAGTATATCGAATACCTGAGACCTTTCTGGACAAACTTTGAAAATGGTTGTTCTAATTATTACTTTGTTATGGTGCATATTTTATTGGCGAGCGCTGGCTTTCCAAATATGGAAAGCCCCAAATATGGAATTTTCTCATTTATCATCCAGTCTATAAGTTATATAACTGGTTTTAGTGAGTTTTCCTCTCTTCTCCTTCCCCTGCATTTTCTGTTTGCTCTGTTGGGTACAAGTTTTAAATTTTCCCTTTTTTCTATACACCCATGGAATTTATGCCCACATGTGGTTTTGCCTAGAGTAATCCTTAGAGACTTCAGACTTCTACAGGCCTATCATCAACAGAGTACAGGCTTGGCCCTACAAAGTGCATCATAATTTGTGTCTTTTCTTGGCTGTGTACTTTTAGAATAGAGTCATAAGGAACATGGAATTTCCTGAATGACTCTCAAGGGCTTACAATGACTTCAGCCAAATGTTCAGTTGGGAGAGTTTCCCAGAGCTGTGTGAGAATACCCACAGCACAAACTGTTGCATAGCACAAAACACTCACTTTTGTTTATCTCATGTCGTAATTACTGCTGCCCTCCCTCAAAGGAGCTCTCAAGGTAGAAATTGTTTGCTATTCCTCAAGCTCCCCCAGCTTTTCCACCTTCCAGTTAGCACCAGATCCCGGGCCCTACGGATAGGATGATCTCATCTTTATCTTCTCTGTCCTTTGGTATGGGACATTGTTAATTCCTTCATCAGTGATGCCTGCATTTGCCTTTTTCTCTTCTCGAATCAAGCTTCTTATACATTTCCACCTACACTACTGTAATTATATGAATCCCTGATTGAACTCAGTTCTACTGAGCAGCAAATATTTGCACTGTCGCCAGGAAAATCTTCCAAAACCCCATTTCAGATAATGTCATTCTTGTTTTCAGAGCTCCCACAGCTTGTCTTTGTTCACGTAATTGCGTTTAAAGTCATAAGCTGGCATCTATTCGTAATTTACCTTGCAACATTTTTATATTGTTACCCGGTGTGTTTTATTTTTCTCTGGGTTCATTTTACTATTCTTTCTCTTAAGCACTGTTTCTACACATCATTACACAATTTCCTCCTCTTTCGATATAAGTTCCTTCTCAGGAATTTTTGAGCTTGTAAGCATTTGAACTCGGTAATTAAGTATTTAATTATTGGATAAAGGAGGGAATGAGTCTATCTTTTCTACCTTAATTATATATTTGTGTGAGATGGAGAACTATAAGCTTGGTGTCAACATAATTAGTATGTCTGGATTGTTGAAATATTTTACCTAGAAGTAACTGACTATTGGATCTCTGCAGAACTGAATTGAAAACATATATCTGGCATAATCCCTTGCTTGCTCCCCAATCTATAGTTTTCTTCATTCTCCCAAATTAAAGCAGTTCCCGCCATGGTACATTTTTCAACTTCCTTTGCAGCTAGCAATATGCCTAATATTCACTATTAGCTATATGCATAATTAGTTGTATGGTTGAGTTTGACCAAAAATTTACAAATAGATTTAATGGGTCCCATATGTGGGGTTTACTAATACATGCTTCTCTAGTCTCTTCTCTCTTTCAGACACCTGGAAGGTAATGAAACTGGAATGCCATTTTAGTTCTCTAAGGTGGCCATATGTTGAAGAGAACAGATATATCATGAAACATTTTCTTTATTTTAAATTTTATTTTTTGACAACTTCATACATGAATATTGTATTTTTCTAACCAACTCCTCCTATGCCCCACTCTCTCTCAAATTTACAACTTATTTAATTATTATCATTTTACACACACATGCCCTACTGAGTCATATGTACACGTGTTTAGGACTGACCACCTGGAACTGAACAACCTTTTAGGGGACTATCCCCAAAGAAAATTGATTATCTCCTTTCATCCATTGGCAGTCATTATTTGCCTGTAGCTCTTCACTTAAGGGTTTGGTCCTGTGAAATTTCTTCCATCTATATTGACATTTCAGTTGGTATTGACATGATACAAGTCATGTTTGGGCAAGCATGTTGTTGAGATTTCATGGGTACAGCTTCCCCACCATGTCTAGAAGACCCCATCTTACATCCAGCATCCTGATTCTTCCCTTGGCTCTTACAATCGTTCTACCCTCTTCTTCTTCAAGTCTTACATGTAAGGGATGCATTGTAGATCTATCAATTGGGTTGGGCACGCCACACATACTTATTTTCTACACTGTGACCAGTTAGGGATCTCTGTAATAGTTTTCTTCTGTTAAAAAAAGTTACTTCATGATGGGTGAGAGATAAGCTTCTGTATGGATATAAGAATAAGTATCTAGAATATAGTTAAGAATTATAATGTTTTAGGAAAATGGCAGTCAGTTCTTATCTCCAGCCATAGATAGTTGGCTAGGCTCACAATAAGAGGCTTGAATTCCCTGCTAATGAGTGAGCCTTGTGTCCAATTAGACGGGGGCTGATTATCCTCAAGGTGAAAGTACCACTCATGTTACTGGAGATAGCTTGCCAGACCAGTCATTGTGGTTTGCATTGTAGATTGACTATTGGTTACTTTCTTCCTTGTCAACTTGCATAGTAATTCTGATATTATGGAAGCTAGTCATCAAGGAGGAGGCTTCTGGGTTTGTAGAACAATTTCTTAGTTGTAGGCTGTTAAATCACTATAGTTTGGGGTTTATTATAGTCCCTGAACATTACTTGAACAATTCTAAGTTACCAATAATAATGAATGGCTACAGTTGTAACGTACCTCCCTAGGTCACCTATAACAAAACAGACATTAATATATACCTGGCACAGAAACACTTAATAAATTAATAAGTAAATAAAATTTTAAGATAGTCATAGAATGTTTATAGTTTTATACTTAGGTTACATAATCATTATAAATGAACACAATAGGGAATTATTTTAAACAGATGATGATCATGTCCATTAATGCTTATTTTGTAATATAATTAGGATACATCTGAAGATGCTTTATTAATTTTTTGTTTTTGTTTTTCAAGACAGGGTTTCTCTGTAGCTTTGAAGCCTGTTGTGGAACTCACTCTGTAGACCAGGCTGTCCTCAAACTCACAGAGATCAGCCTGTCTCTGCATCCCAAGTGCTGGAATGAAAGGTGTGTACCACCACCTCCCAGCTTATAAAAAATTCTTAATGCTAACCCAACTCTATAGATGTGGGGGAGGACAAGCAGGGGTCCCCATTCTTATGCTGTGAGTAGGCAAACTTGATTTGGCCAGCCTTAAAGCTGTAGCCAGGACAATTCCTGTCTTCACTTTGTCCTCCTTCTCCATCCTTTCCCTCTCTTTCCCCTACTCTTTCCTTAGGAAACCAATTCTAAGCACTACAAGCCATACAGATACAATGATAAAATCACCAAACCATGAAAACGCATCAAACAATTACTCTATTGTGTAGGCATTAAAATGAATACACTATAAGGTCTCAAATATTGAATCATAATCCCATGAAAACAGAAAGCTAAGGGAGGAGTGAGCCTAAGGGTGACTACAGAGGAAAGAGGAGTCTTGGTGCAGCCTTGCAGGGGAGTTAGATGCAGCTTCTGGTGCCCTTGTTGCAAATCTGTGTCTTCCATCATCTTTCTCCTCTGGCACAGTCAGCAGAGTTCAGAGAAAGACTCTCAATCACAAGTTCTCCAGAGTCCATCAACAGACCTATGTATTCATCTGACCTCATCTCAAATCTATGAAAAGTCAGCATGCTGCCTGGAAAGAGTGGAACCTCCAACCTGGCCAACTAGGAAGTAAGCATAACCTGAATCTGTTGTAACGTGGGAGCCCAGGCCAGCTTGACAGTTCCACAACTGAAAAATGGTTAGGAACCTCTCACTCTGCCCCACATGACAAACTCTCATGAGATTAATTTTCCAAAAGGTTTTTGGACTTGTCAAAATATTCCTAGACCATCCCACTGAATACACAATCTGTAACTTAAAGATGAAAGAATGAGAATTAATAAATGATGTGTTCTGCTCAAGATTTAAACTATGCCTTTCCTTTGGCCACCAGAATTCCTGGAATTACTCTGAACTTTCACTTTTTTAATAATTATAGTATTTTTCCTCTAGAAACCATGTTACTGTTCTCAGGAACTTGGAACGTGTTACCTGTCTCCTGGTAAAATCACCGGTGATGATTTGTTCTGTTTCAGTGATACAGGGACTTGAAGGAGATCCTTCACCAACGATAGGGGAAGGAAAGGCAGGAGCAAGGTCTAACTGGTTGGCACCACTGGCAAACCAACTTCTAGAGTCTGGGCCCTCCCGAGCGCTCCATTAACCTGGCCTTAGTTCATTCACTACTCAGAGCCCTACAGTTCTTTCTTTTCTACCTATCCGTTATTTTCTCATTGTTTTAGAATGCTTGAAACAAACAATTTAAAGTGATAATTATTTACCTAAATCGTGGTTTCTAGTCTCACTTGGCTTCAAGCACTTCTGCAGAACCTCATGGTAGTGAGAATGTGTGGTAAAGGGGTTCTTCACTGTTTTCTGAATAGGGACCAGAGAGATAGACAAGAAGTTGTCAGAGTTAAGAGTTCCTTCCCCCAAAGCACCCTGTAGTGACCTATGAACTTCAGCAAGGACTCAGCTCCTAAAGTTTCTAGAACAACCTCAAATATTGCCCCCAGTTAGGTCTTCAACACATAAGCTTGCAGGAGACAGTTCATACATTTTAAGTCATTGTGTAAGATGGACTATTCAATAAAGTAGGAGACGTAGTCTCCATGTTCAAAGGAGTATACAGTTTTGTGAGGGCAGAGAAAAGGATCGTTGCTCTTCATGAGGTAGAGGTTCAAGCACAGTTGAGAACTGAGACAACTATTAAATCTGTAGAAGCACAGAAACATAACTACCACGTGATCTCATGTGTAGAATCTATAGATGTCACTCATAAACAGAGAATGGGATGGGGTTTCCAGAGGCGGTGGATAATGGGGAGCCAAAGCTGTGGCGCAGCCTAGTAGGATTTCCAACCCCTGCTTTCCCTTAGCTTATAGGTACATACATGGACAGACTACCTAGAGTCCTGTTGCCCTTGGATGAACTTCTCTGTGCATGACTGTTGGATGCATGCCTTTTTATTTAGGTCCCCTGTGTCTCAGGCCTAGTACATGTCTAATGCTTTTGCTTCTGGCCTGAGTACCCCCAGCCCTGTGTTGGAAAAGAGGATCTAGGCTGTGTCCCTCACTCTGGGCATTGAGTTTTGCTCTCTTCCTGCTCTTGGCGGGGGTTGGCCTCAACACCTGCTGCACAGCCCACCCTGATATTTATCTGGGCTTCCTCCCACATGGCTTCTGCTCTCTGGTTCATTCTCCACTGCTCTTGGCAGCTCTTTCACCTATTTTGGGCTCCAGGGATTTCAGCTGTCTCCTAGTTTTGCTGAAAATGGAGTTTGCAAATTTTCGTTTCCCGTTCTCTTTGTTGCTTTTGGCTATTCTCCAAGTGGAGAAAGACCTGCACAATCTGCACAGGCCAAGTTCATACCACAAGTTGCCTCCCTTATGGTTCTCTACTTCCATTATTTTTACACAGTTGAAGACTGTAAATTTAGTTAGGAGACTTCTGACGAGGATGGCTAATATGGTTATAAAAGTTTTCATGAATGAAATATTATTACCAAGATAATGGAAGAGAATATTAACTTTGTCGGTCTCTCTTGATTAGGCACATGAACCAGACTCAATTGAGACCACTGTTCAGTCTCTTTGTACTGACCAGTATGGGGATGATGCTGTTTACTCTTTCTATTAGATAACAAGTGAATGCAATTAATATTCTAAAGCAAAACTCCTAACCCTCTTGTCCTGATTTAATACATCCAATCTCATATACCTTGTCTATCCTACATATGTAATTCTGTATTACAAAATGCTATTCATTTTTTTACATGTATTTACTTGTTTTTCGAGTTAGATGTATGGGCCTCAGTACACGTGTGGAGGTCAGAGGACAACTTTCAGGAGTCGGTTCTCTTCTCCACCACATGGGTTCCAGGTCTTGAACTCTTGCCCACTGAAATATCCCCCCCAACCACCATGCACTATAAAGTTGATTTATTTTTGTTATTCCTGAATTATTGAAGGGAAAAGTGACCATCCTTTGTCATTTTAATAAAATATGCCATACAATTGAAAGTAGTAAGAAAAATAATGCCCCAAATTAATGACTTCACAAATTTTATCTAAATTTATTTTAAAGAAATTCATTGCCTTGTCAGTGCTTTTGGGTGCTGTCCCTTTTCACAGCAGTTTTACTGTGGAAGTTAATGTCATCTTCTACTTCAAGTTGTGCTCTTTTTCTAGTAGTAATCAACATTCTGGAAGTTGTCTGGAAATGCTCAGATCGCAAGGAGAAAGGTCCACACTAACTGGTTCTTCTGAACGTGGGACAGGAAACCTCCCTTCTAATTTCCGGGGAAACACGCTATGCTTGTTTGCACCTGGGCGTTATTTTAAAATTTATATTTGTTCCACCCCATGTTTAATCCTCTTTAAATGATAGCTATGGTCTACTCTTGTATTTCCCTTTTCATTAGTGACTCCAGAAACAAGGATTCGGTGGCAGGAAAGAACTGATTTTAATGATGCTAAGTGAAATTGATATTGAAATTGAATCAGCCCTCTTCACCTCCAGATCCCCCAGGATTCCTCTCACACCTTAATTATGGTTTGTCAGACCTATAATTTGCTTCTCTGAGAAAAACTTTAAGAAATGAATCATTTGTTTTTAACCCTTATTAGTGACCCCCCCATATTTTTTCACCTAATTTTGAATACAAATGGTGAATCATGAAGTCCCTGGGATTTTCCTGAGCATATTTGGCAGCCTTGTCACATTTCTGCCTGTAAAGTAGCCTAATTTGGGATTTTTTATTACAGGAAGAAGTCATTTGTTGTCTGAATAAAATGTGTTGGTGAAATGTTAAGTGAAGGACGTGTGTGCCTGATGCAAGTTCAGAGAAGTGTTACGTCATCACGCTGCATCTTTTGGGGGTCACATCATCTTCTTGATGTGGACATTGTCGCCTCTTCACCATAAAGAATAGCTTAATTAATTTATAAGAACAAAGTAAAATAATCCCTGGTACAGTTTCCAAATGACCTGTTACATGATTACCAAGTATTAGGAAAGTAAGTGCCTTTTCCTAATTTTAGGTTTTGAGTTTGGAGTTAAGAATGGGTATTCAACACTGCATGAATCAACGAGCAAGCAAATGAAGTGTTAGAATCTAGAGAAAGCAGAATGATCACTCATTCCAGTTAGCTCAGGCTTGCCCTGCTGTTTCAAATGGAATCCCTTTTCCTGTGAAGCCCTTCAGACCTGTGACCTGAATTGTTGATCGCCTAGACAACAGAAGATTCCACTTTTGTACAGTTGTTTCTGCCAAGTTGAGGGCTCACTAAACTGGCTAACAGTATTCTTCATCTATGTTTTACCTTTGGGTGTTTCACGATGCAAAAGAACTGTGTATTTGCAACAGCCTACATGGCCAACCAAGGTGGAAAAATATTTTAAAGACCTGTAGTTTTACATTCTAATATAAAGTTACACATTTTACTTAACTACAAAAGTACTTATCAGTTGGTAAAGTGCTTGCTGGGTGTTATGAGAACCAAGTTGAGCTAGATGTGGCAATATGTACTTGTGGTCTCAGTACTGGGGAGGTGGAGACAGGTGGATCCAGCCTGACCTAATCAGTGTGGTCCTCAGGTCTCTGAGAAAGACCCCCATCTCCAAACCAAGGTGGAGTACGCCTGAGAAACAACTCCTTAAGCTGACTTCTGGATTGTAGACACACACATATGTATGTGCATGTATGAATATGATTCTCTCTGCATAGATACACCAAATGAGAGGTCTCTTTGAAAATGTGTAAGTGAAATTTATCATGGCTATCATTAATATTTTGTGAGCTTTTTTTTAATGTGTTGGCATCCTGTGCTCTTCCGTTATATACCAGTTACTGTCGTAAGTCTTAAAAATAAATACAAAAACGAATAAGAGATGCTCTGTACCCTTGGGGGAGTTCATTCATGCAGGCAATGCAGACAAAATATAAGTAAAATGTAAATATGTGCAGCTCTTTGAAAGTGCTGTTTCTAGGTCAGGTAGGCTAATGCAATATAACTGTGATCAGATTTTAAACTTGAACTTTTTTGCTTTTCCATCTCCCAGTTTTGCTGTCTATGTAATTATAGAGCAAAGAGGAGGAGGAAAAGAAATTCTTAGTTTCATAATTCAGTGATTTAAGATTGAGACTTGTATCTGCCGCTTAGATAAACACTTGAAAATGTGACTGACAACGGCTTTCTTTCTCAGTCTCATTTGCTTTTAAATTAGTGCTACCATGGCAAAAGGAACCAAGAGAATAGTACAGAAAAAAGTGGTGCCTTAGAATCGGAGATCCTTAGATCTTAGAGGATATTATTAATGAAAACAACAAGAGAGGAGAAAGGCATGAGAGAGAGAGAGAGAGAGAGAGAGAGAGAGAGAGAGAGAGAGAGA
>LOJH01002268.1:9671-27649 GCA_001685095.1 Ellobius talpinus | reverse complement strand
GTGACCACCTCAAATGGGGCCTATGGCTTTAGAGCCTGGCTGCCACACCATATAGTAATATGGGCCTACAGTGGGACATGGCCGTGTGCAGGCAGACATGGTGCTGGAGAAATAGATGAGGCCTACATCTTGCAGGAAATAGGAAGCAGACTCCATGTCACACGGAGGGAAGTTTGAGCAAAAGAGACTTCAAGCTCACCCCCAAAGTGACTCACTTCCTCCAACAAAGCCACACCTACTTCAACCAAAGTCACACCTCCTAATAGGGCCCCTCCTTTTGGGGGCCATTTTCTTTCAAACCACCTCAAGGAGGGAAGGGCTTATTTGGCTTAGGTTTATACATCACTGTTAGTCACGGAAGGATATCAGACCAGGAACTCCAACGGCAGGAACTTGGAGAGAAGAGCGGATGCAGAGGCCATGGAAGAGTGCTGTGTACTGGCTTGTCATGGCTTGCTCAGCCTGCTTTCTTCTAGAACTCAGGACCAACACTGGGCTGGGGCTGGGCCCTCTCTCATCAACCACTAATTAAGGAAATGCCCTAAAGGCTTGTCTACAGTAAATCTTGTGGAAGCCTTTGCTCAGCTGAGGCTCCCTCCTCTCTGACTAGTCTAGCTTCTGTCAAGTTGACACAAAACCAGGCACCATAGTTACCTAAAATAATCAAACTCATCAAAAAAGAAAGTAAGGTTGGAGAAATGGCTCAATAGTTAAGAATACTGGTTGTTCTTCCAGAGGAACTTGGATTCAATTCCCAGCACCCATATAGTGGTTTACAACCATCTGTAACTCCAATTTCAGGGGCCCCATGACCTTTTATGGCCTCTGTAGGCACAAGTATGCAACTGGTGCCCAGACATACATGCAGGCAAAACATTTACAGACATAAAATAAAAATAGAGGAAAGATTTTTTTTTAAAAAAGAACATGTCTTCCCAGCACATGTCCCTCTCTGTTTGCCTCCCACAGGCTTTAGCTGCCCTAAATTCACCTTTCTTGGGAGCAGAAAGGGAGCTTGGATGGATGTTCAATTCGGACTTTGAAACAAGTTGGGAGGCAACATTATTTCTTTTCTTTTCTGCTTGATAGCCAGCTCTCTGATTTAGAAGCATAAACTTGGTTACATTGTCAGCTACAAATGACTGGCTGTTTTAGGAACCACAGCCGGCTGGGAGGCTGCAGGAGCTTGGAAACTCTGGTGGAGAAGGTGAGGAGCTGGCCAATGGAAAGCGTTTCGGTGGGTCGAATGATTTCGGGAAAATCTCTTCGAGGCTGGAACATTTTGCCGCACCTAAGTGGTTATTTCCTCACCTCTTCTGCATTCACTGAGAGCTCTGTGTAGCTGACCAGAGACTGAAAAGGGCTGGAAAACAGTCCCAGTGTGGGTTTGTCAAGAGAGATATTCAATTTAGGTTTTCCAAATGTGTTGCATGTAACAAAAGCCTGCATTTCTTTTCATTTCAAAGGCGATCTGCCTCATTCTGGTTCATTTAATTCTTGGAAACATAGTTTTATATGTCCAGAAAGCCCTTTGAGCCCTTTGAGTGAGTGTTGCAAAGGCTTTCACCCCCTCCCCGCTCCCCTTCTCTGGAAGCAGGAAATAAGTTCTGCCAAATGCAAATGAGCTCAGACTCTAACAGGCAAAGTGTCAAAGCACAGAATGCTGCAGCGTTTGAGGACGCATGCCTTACACAACTGACATTTGGGGGCCTGAAAAACTACAGGAAGTCACACCGACCTATTTAAAGTGCCATTTCAGAAACACACATGTGTGGAGAACTTCTTGGGATGTATGTTAGAAAGTCTGAAGGCCTTTCCTTCCTTTCTATGGTGGTTTCAGAATCCTAGGGGATTTTATCAGTCGTCAGGCTCTGGACTTGTCTGTGTGGTCTCCCTCTTTGATTCACATACCCTAATTGATCTGACATAATGCTGACTACCTGAAAGACGGTCTGGGCCACTGCAGTCCTTCTAAGGGTTAACAGAGCCGGTTCCAAAGGAGTAAGGCAACCACAGAAACAGGATAATAAATGTGACCCTCTCAGACTATCACTAGCAAATATTTGAGCTTATCAAGTAACGGAGGAAGTAGTTTAGTTACAAATAAACCAATCTCTCATAAAACAAGTTTTCACACAGGGTCATTTCATTGAGCTGGAGACAGCTAGAGGCCACTCTAGGCAGAACTCCCACTCTGTGTACACTTCGTAACAGCTTCTCATGATTAATGGACAGCAAGAGGGGAGGCTGGGCCCCGCAGCTCGCCTGAGCTGGGCTTCCTATCAGCCGAACAGCCATAAACAGCAAGTCAGGATTACTGCATGGGAAGTGCCTGTCCACTGGGAACATAGCTGAGCTTGCACTGACTTCCCCTGCCACCCGCCTTCTTTCTCTCTTTTTTCCTCCCCTGTATAGCAGAGACCATCGTGTCCTAGAAACTATAGTCGATGTCACCGCTTGGCACTTTCTCTGCAGAGAGGACAAGTATGTGGGCGCAGGGGGGTGGCGGAAAGCTACCCTTAAAGCCGCAGAGACTGAGTTGGCTAGGAGCTGGAGCAAGGCTGTTTTTCTGGAGCCTTTGAAATCAGCATGGCAAAAGCATCTGATTTGGATTCTAGAAAAAGCACAGGCCCTGATTGAGGGTGTGTGTGTTGGGGTGGGGGGGGAGGGAGTCTTTTGTCTCAAAGTAAAAGTCTCATTGAGATTAAGAAGAATTAAAAAAAATACACTGGTATAATTATAGTAGTTCAGCAAGTTAAAAAGAAAACTCTGGAAAGCTGCTAGAGTTTTGGGGGTGTGAATGTTCATCTTTGATGGTATAGAAATGTGTCCATTTGTGAATTTTTATTTTGTAGAAAATTTGCTTCATTATCCTAAAGGATAATAAAAAAATAAAATGTAGATTAATGAATTATAGAAATAGAAGTATAAAAATAGAAAAATTAAGCCACGACACCACCATTTGAAGCAGGCATTTAGTTATGTTTCCTACCCATCTTTTCCAAAATCTTAAAAATAGAATGTTGAGACCTTCACCATATGGAGAATTTTGTACTATTTTCACGCAGATTCCAGCATAGTCATGGCCCTACCATGTTAGCCATTTTTTTGTAAATATAATTTTAGAGCTGAAAAATACTAATTTTTGCAACTTACATTTATATAAGGAGGCTTTAGGACTCTTATCTATTCATGTTACAACACAGTGTGTGCTTGCTTTGTTTTTCAATGTGTTCATGTAGTCCAAGTCTATGTAATGTGTTTTTAATAAAACTTGAAGAGAAAAATGTGGTGATATTATCTTCATGGTTATCTCATTAGCTTTTATATTTGAAACAAACATCCTGGTGATTGCATTTTCCACGGAGCTAGGAGAGATTCAGAGCCCTGGCTTTGTGATGCACTCAACTCTGGTAATGTCCTGTTCAAATGTGTAAGCCCTCAGAGGTGTGCAGGAATGATACTTACATTCGCCCGTTCCCCCATCAGCCACCTATAATACCTACCTGCACTTAGATGCACTTTGTTTATATTGGACGACTGGAACTGCTTTTGATAGCCATTATCTTTTCTGAGCCCTGGACCTGGACCTATTTTCTCTCAATATGGCCCCTGAGCCAGGATTCACTGCACACAGTAACTTCACTGTATCTCACCAAGGATGCTTCCGCTGTTCACTTACTTAACCCAGACGGAAGTTACGTTGGGAATGTGTAAAGAAGCAAGGGATGAAATTCTTTTATGATATTAAATGTACCTTCAGTAATACTATGGGACAGTAAGTGTTAAACCATTGCTGTAGCCAGTGTGTGGGGGCGGAGCTGTGCTGCCTGCTGCTGAGACCAGGGACTTTGCCTATTTCCAGAGTTCCTTCAGCACTGATTCTTCCCATCTGACTTTGCACCTGTGGACTAAACTTTTCTATTCGGTTTTCCCTACTCCTGTTGCTCAACACATTAACTGTACTTAACCATGAACTGGGTATTTCAGAATAGCTAAAAGGGAGGATTTTAAATGTTCTTACCACAAAGGAATGATAAATATGTTAAGTGGATGGCTATTCAAGTTAGCCAAAAATGTATACGTGAAACATCACCTCATATCCTATATGTATATGCAATTACTTGTGGGTGAGAAGAAAATTAACATGAAATGATTTCCTGACTTTCATTTTAATCATTGTAAGACTTGTGTTAAAGGGAAGAAACGAGTTCCTTTTAAGGCTCACATCTAGATAGACAAATTATTTTCTTGTTCCTGTAGGGACAAAATTTAGAGTGCTTTGGGAGAGCAAAGGCTGCTGCTTTTATGCAGGGTCCAAACTGAATATTTCCAGGCTCCCAAACATCTAGTTATTCACCAGGAGCTTCCGGAGCAGGCAAATTCCAACCACAGGGGCCTGTCCATCATGGATTAATACATTTTGCTTGATGTCTTAGAGATTTTCTCTAGGTTAATGGAAACTCTATAAGCAAGTTTGTGAGAGAAAACAACTATTTAAACACAGACACAAGGAATATTAGTATTTATTTCCTTTGTTTTACATGTTACCTTCAAAGCATTTCCAGTTAGGCAACAACAATGACTTCCAGTGGATAAATAGTGCATGAAGACGTAAGTACATGAACATCAGAGCCTTAGAGCTTTCAGCGTATACCAGCCTTCAGAGACACTTAAATATTCAATTTTCAGTGTCCTAGCTGCAGCCCTAGGCTAGCTATGGATAGCTATGAATGCAGTTCAAAACAAAGTTGCAAATAGATTTAAGATACTCTGGTTGTTTACATGTATGATTTAAAAAGGTCTCTGTGTCTTCTCATGTGTGGGCATGCATGTACATTTGTGGGTGTTCTACCCAGGTATGCATAGAAATTTGGAGACCGGAGATTGTCCTTGGATATCTTCCCTGATCATTCTCCACCTTATACTCTGAGGCAGGTTCTCTAGCTTGAACCCAGAGATTGTTTATTGGTTTATTCTATCCTGTCAGAATACAGGTGGGCCACCACATCCATCTACCTGGCATTTATATGGGTTCTGAGGATCCAAATTCTGCTACTCGCGTTTGTGCAACAAGTACTTTACCCAATGTGCTATTTTCCCAGTGTCCTCATGTTTTTGCTTTCTTTGTTGTTGTTTTGTCAAATATTGATTTGATGGTTCTTAGGCATGAACTTTGTAGGTGGAAACAATGTGTTGCAATGTCCAAAGGTTGGCCATCCTTGCCAGTGACAGCAGCACTTTGGAAACGTATTACTCTCTTACCTTCTAAGTTAATTTACTATAATAGAATATCCAGTCATTTGATCAGTCACAAAAGAGATTCATTCACTATGCTTTGTACAATGTATTATATTATATAATATTAAAATGTAAAAAAGAAAAGAAATATAATCACAGAGAATGTTGAAGGCCAAGTCACTAAAGGCACAATATTATTCTTCCTTTTCTGAAATTTCAAATTTGGAATTTTTTCAATTTCTAAAACCAGTGGAAATATTCAATAGTTGAGCTAACCCATATAACCAAGGAACAAAGATGGAGACAGTTTTAGACTCATAACCCGAGCCACCTTCTTATCTTCTTCTGACAAATTAATTCTGTCCATTTTTCTTATGCCCTAGTTATTGTCCTAACTCCTTTCCGAGTTCTTTGACTCCAGCTTACTTCTGTGGAGCCAACCATGTTTTCATTATCGGGGCAGTGTCCACACCAGAGAGGCAAATGGATAAAGCATGGGGGCAAAAGAGGAATGCAGTGTGACCTCTAACAGCTGCAAGGTAAAGAGACCAGCAGCTTGCACTACAGATGTGAGGATGGATAAGAAGGGCAAAGCTGGCGCAAGCGCCTTCTAGATTCATTTCCAGTCCTCGCAATCGTGCTGGGCTGTAGACTTCCCATTGTTTTGATTTCTAGGAGGAGCTGAAATTCAGAGGTTTAACAACTGCCAAAGATAACATCTAGGAAGTGCCAGAGTTTTATTAACCTCAGCTCTGCCTGACTCGGAGTGTTTGTTTTAATAGCTGATCCTAGCGTTCCCGCACAGCTGTAGCTCTCTCGCGCCTTTCATTTATCGTATTTCCGAGACGGACACTGACTAAGAAAAACTCCAAACATCCTCGACGAATCGGCGCTATCGTGTATTCAGGGATCCAGATACGAAGTTGGATGTACCTTTTGATCCAGGTCTTGAGCAAGTATGAGGCGAGAGGTTGTTTTTACTTCTGTGTGTGCGCGCGCACATATATGCACACATTCAAGTGTACATTCTTGTGTGTGCATGTGCTTACGGAAGCCAGTGGCTAATGTTAGGTGTTTAGATCTGTTGTATTCCACCGCATTTTCTTTTAAAGGGTTCATTTGTTTTTATTTTATGTGCCTGTTTTGCCTGCATGTACATAAGTGCATTAGGTACGTGCCTGGTACCCGCAAAAGGGTGATGGATCCCCTGGAACTAGAGTTATAGAGGCAGTTGCAAGCTACCATGTGGATGCTGGGAACTGAATAAGGGTCCTCTGTAAAAAAAGCAAGCGCTTTTAACTCCTGAGCCTCAGCAACCCTCTCCAGGGTCCACTTTGAGACAGGGCTTCTCACTGAGCCTGGAGTTTACTCACCTAGAATGAATAGGTAGAACTTGGCGTGGTGGTGTGTGCCTTTAATCCCAGCACTGGAGAACCAGAGGCAGGCAGATCTCTGAGTTTGGGGCCAGTCTAATCCACATTGAGTATTCTAGGCCAACCAGGGCTACATGGTGAGACCTGTCTCAAAATAAGTAAATAATTAAGGAAAGGAAAAAAGAAAAGAAAAGCAGGGAGGGGGGAGAGAGAGAGAATGGATAAGTAGAAAGCTCCAGAAATCCTCCTGTCTGCCCCTCTCCCAATGTTGAGTTGCACGTGTTTGCTTCCAGACCCATCTTCATGTTTCGGAGGTGCTGGGGATCCCTGTGGAGGCCTCATGCTTGCACAACACGTCGAGTTTACCATCACCCCAGCCTGAGGTTTCCTGTTTCCAGTGTGTGAAAGCTAGGAGATTAAGTGAGGCTTTCTTGAATTCTCTTGACCTCTGGAATTCTATTTTCAATGTTGGTTATTTTTTTCTAGCTGCATATTCCATTAAGTAGAACTAGCACAATTTTTTGAAGGATTTTTTTTTAAAAAGTGCCTAATGCAATTGACTGTGTAATTTCTTACACAATCCCATTTCTCCCAAAGGTTCACAGTGAGCATTACCTTAAAACTGGCAAAAGATCTATCAGGAAGGGAATTTACAGTGAGTGGACAAATGCATGCTCCTTTTAGACTGGACCCACTGACTTCTTCAGTTCCCGGGAAACACCGAGCTAGCTGAGAGATTTGATGTGCTGTTCTGAGTCGCGAGTCACACTCTGGGATTATTAGGAATTAGTGAAACCTATTTTATTTTAGCTCAGAGTTACATCTATTCCTGATTGCTTTCATTCTCTAGAAACAATACTGAAAACAAATGCTTGCCTATATTTCTCGAATTAGACTTGCTCAGCATCATGATATACACGTTTTTAGTGCAGGGAAAAATATATATTAAATAAAACAAATTCATTGAGCATGTTTACCCTAAGTAAAATTTTTGTGCTCTCTTTCAAGGCTGAACCATAAGCTACTACTTCTGAGCAGGAACAAACAGGGACTTGACCCTTAAACAAAGCCATGAACTTGAAAGGCAGGCTTAATAGAGAGTGCAACTGGCATTTACCAATTCTCTTGATCATCAGCTATGTCACATAAACCTATCACACACACCTCCCTATCATATATGCATACATGAAGTATATGCATAAATATGCATTTAGGCAGGATCAGTAACCCTCATTTGTGGAATCCTCCAAATTACTAGAGAAAGCACACACATTTTTCTCTTAAGACTGAAGTTATTTGCTGACATTTGGAACGGGAGAAATAGAGTGAAAACAATCATTGTCTTCATTCCAGGGGAAATGATGGCAGGAAAAGAGAAAAAAAAAAGGTGGCTGAAGATATACTTACCCTCCCGAATGGTTTGTTTTTTAAGAGTAGTGCAGCTTCATGGTTGAAGATGGACATTGGAGAAGGTAGTTAATTAGCAGGATTGACTGGATTCCCACCCCTACTTTGAGCGTTATTAAAAAGAGTAATACAAAGAGAAGACAAACACACCAGAGATTAACACAGAGAGGCTACCTGATAGTGTGGCATTTAGATTCTGAGTTTTTAGGGTTCTGTGGGAGTTCTTCAGACAGGCTCTAGCAGATACTGGTACACTTTAGGTGTATCTCGGGGTTTGTTCTCTCACTCTGAGCCATCCAGAACAAATTAATAAAATTGATGAACTAAGGCAGATTCCTGAAACTGCTCTCATTGTATACACAGTTTCTTAAATGAGTCTTGGACTCTCAGATAAATTTCTCAACCTAGTAGGCACTGCAGTAATGCCCAGGGGCTAGACTAGATCATTCTCAAAGCTGGCTATGAGCTAGATCTTCAAACAGTATGTTTGAAAGACATTTAATCCCACATTCATATTGAGACCAATTCAGCTAACATCTCCAGGGAACAGAGACACAGCACCAAAATCTCTCCAGGTTAATTAATCTGTGCAGGTTAATAAATAGAGAGGATGTCTTTATTAGCTACCAGTTGCCAGTATCCTACAGCACCCAGCCATTTTCACTCCTGAGCCTCCCACCTACATCAGTGGCACATAGCTTTCCATTTTTCATCAGTCAAAATCACGCTATTTTAAGCATGGAGGGAAATTCCATCCAATGGAAGGATGTGGTGCCCACTTATTTCTCTGTAAAGGTGTTAGCTGAGATGAAGGCACAAGTACAGATATTCTATAACATCACAAAGGAGGCATTGTATTTAGCCCACATTCCTATGCTGATATTTGGGAGGAAGGAGGCACACAAGCGTTCTTAAGCATGTGATCATGCTGAACCATGAGTTCTTTATGGTTGGGAAAACATCACTATCTGTTGTAAAATGTTTGGAATCGTTCAGGACTTTCATGCCCTTGACACACAGGTAGTACACCCCTTTCAGCTTTGACAACCAAATCTAGACAAAAGAACACCACAATGTCCCAGACATTGCTTTAAAAGGGAGAGCTAAAAAAGCAAAAGCCGGCAAACAGTAATCCTGGAGGTTAATCCATTAGAGTCAAAACCGCTGTCAAGAGAAGTAAAATTTCCAGTCTAGCCATCCTTGACAGCTACTTCCTCCTTAGAAGCTTTTCCTTCTCATCATGACTGCCACTGGTTTTAAGGAATTCAACTGTCTGTAACTCAAGAGAAGTGAGGTGTCAAATTAGGGGCTGTTTAGAGTTCCATCTATGGCCTAGGAAGAAGACATTAAGGTGTGTGGAATTCCCATGAGCTTCAGGCTCTGGAATCTCACATAACCTCTTTTCTCGCTCCCCTTCACTTGCTCTCTTCTTAAATGGCAGGCTTGTGCATGGTTAAGACTAATCCAGCTTTAGTCCACTCCGCGATTAATGTCTTTTATAATGGTGATTAAGCTCAATCTGCGAATAATATACCACAAAGGTGAATGGAATCTTGTGGTTAAAGTTTCTGTGACTATGGACTGTGTGAAATCTGCCTTTTTTTGTGCTGATGGACTCTATCTTGAGATACTAACATTTTAAATAGAAAATCTAATGCAATCCTCAAAAATTATCTAGAACAGTTGCAATGTAATGCCACGTAGAAACGTGGATGGGTGGGATGCACTTTAAAAAGATAACTGGTCCAAATGCAGCTAAAACCCTAAATAGAATTGTGGTTAGAGAACACATGATTTTATTATTAATTTAAAAATTACTACCTGGTTTTCGAGGTTGAGAACTTGGACTTGGACGCTAAACCCTCTGAACACCTGGCAGCTGTTTGAGCACAGGCAGGTGACTGATCTTCTGGAACTGACATTGTCCTCCTGTGAAGCATGTCTCTCCTAGGGATGTTGCAGATATTGAATCCTTTCCTCTAGCTGAAGAAATTCAAGTGAGCTTTATAGCAGTGTGAAAAAAATTAATGCATAACTTGGTTTTGAACATCTGAAAGCTTTTGGGGATTAAATAAATAAAAGTTACATTTCCCAAGTAACCTGGAGGAATCTCTAGGCTTTTGGAAATATTTCCAACAGGAGAGACCAAAACAGGACTATTCCACATTATTCTTTTGTGTTAGCTATATCATTTCTTATATATGTTCACCAACTTTATTCTTCATAAGGAATACTGGTGAACTTGATGAACTTGAGACCTATGGGCTACTTTACTCTTGTTTTCATGATGCTAGAGACACAGGGCAGCCCAAGAGCATTTTTAGGGAAGAGGCTGGGGAGTTGATTCATCTCTGAATTTAGGTAAATAAATCCTTATAAATATGATTTTTGGCATTCTAAATTCAACATGTCACCATTGTACATGTTGGAAATCATAATTTTTCATGGTTAAACATTTCTCTTTGTACAAGTTTGTAGACTGTCACTTTAAAAAGCAATGTGTAAGTGTCTCTTTATCACATTAGCTTAGAGTCTCAACCTAAAGCCATACAATGACCAAGTACAATATAGCAATATCTAAACAAATCCCTCTCAACATGATTTTATCATTTCTCTAAAATTGTCCACATACTTAGTTGTAAGATCCTTAAACCTGATTTTATGCTAATTTCTCTTAAGGCAATTTGGGTTTTCTACCTATATACAAGGGGCCAATTTTCAGTTAAAAGCAATAGGTCTCACGTAGGAAGAAGGAACATTCACAGAAAATGGACAAATCAGATAAAACATGAGCAAGATCCTGGATATTCTAGAAGTAGTCTGTTTGACATGTTTGGCCTTTTTCCTTCCTGGATTTTTGCTGAGTCCCGTTTTCATCTCCAGCAATGTGCAGCATTGGAATGCTACAGTTCCTTCTAGCATTTACCAGAGTTTTTATCACCGAATTGATGGTCATTGCACAGTCATCATTCTAACTAGAAGATCAAGAACAGCTTTGAAGTCGGGGTGAGGGATTTAGGCTTTAACTGTCATGTGGTGCTTAGGTTATAGCTTCCTGTGCTGGGCAAGTATATCACACAATGGACTGGGACCTTAGCATAAGATCACACAGGGCAGATAGTAGACCATCAACATTGTTTACAGTGGGGTTCATTATTATTAATGTCTGTAAAGAAAAAAGGTCTCTATAAAAACAGTTGGGTGACTTTTTCCTCTTTCCATTTTCTCTCTTTTTTCCTTCTCTAAGAGAGAGGCAACTAAGCGGTACTTTAAGAACTTAAACTTTGGAGACAAACTCCCTGGAAATTGAAATTGATTTACTAATTACCAGCTGTTTAAAACTGGAAGAGTATCAATATTTCTGCAACTGATGTTCACCTGTAAGGCACTGTGCTGGATAGTTTTACAACAACTTGCTCCAAGCTAGAGTCATGTCAGAGGAGGGAGACTCAACTGAGAAAATGCCTCCATAAGATCAGGCTGTAGGCAAGCATGTATGGCATTTCCTTAATTACTGATTGATGTGAGAAGACCCAACCCATTGAAGGTGCAGCAACCACTGGGAGAGCGGTGGTCTTGGGTGTTAGAGGAGAGCAGGTTGAGCAAACCAGTAAGCAGCATTCATCCATGGCCTCTGCATTAACTCCCTCCTCCATGTTCCTATCCAGTTTGAGTTCCCACTTTGGTCTCTTCAATGGACTATGATTTGGGATACATAAGTCAAAAAAAACCCTTTCCTTCCTAAGTTGCTTTTAGTCACAGCATTTCACCACAGAAACAGAAACTTTAAGACAGACATGTCTTTTTTAGGTTATGGTAGGGACAAGGTTAGATAACATACAGAAGACTCAGCAATGGCTACCAAACAATAGTAAGCAGTCACTGAAAATAAAAGATGTGGAAACAACGGCAACAAAAAATGGATTCATAGCTACATTAGGTGCTCATCTGGGCACTGGAAGGAATCTTTGTATGTGTGGCCAACACAGCCCCCACATGAAATCACAAGTTCAACCCTGCTAGACAGGGACTATTTCTCTGATGTAAAGCTTTTCAGGAAAGAAATGTGATTGTTCTCAACTTGTGCTGGCTTTAGGAATCTACTTTCTTAGGCTATATACTTCCTTTGGTTGTTAGCAAAAGGAAGGAAGGAGTCCAACAGACCCTCAGAAAGCACTTGCAACATAATCCATTGGTCAAGTAGATCTTAGCCAACAACTGCAGACCAGGTGACTTAAGGGACAAAAAGTACGTTTTCCTATTTTCTGAGGCTGGAAGTCTAAAATAAGACTCAGGATTGTTTTCTCTCAAGGTCTTTGCCAGCTTCTCTCACATCTTGTCATGGATTTCTCTCTCGGTTTGCAGCTCTGGGTCATGCTCTTCTCCTTGTAGGAACATCATTTTTTATTGGATAAGGGACCTATCCTTATCACCTTAAGAGCTTATTTCTAAACGCAATTACATCATGGCTCAGGGCTTTAATAAATAAATTTTGGAGAGTTATTTCAGGGTATAACAATGATTTAGGAAAGACCATTTTTCTTGGCTTAAGACTCTTAGAAATCAGTTAAGGTTAGAACTGTGTGGTCTCTAATTGAGCCTAATTGTAAATGCTTAGGTGAACATGTACTGAGCACAATGGGACAGATCACAGAGACCCTTCTCAATCTATTTATTCTTTTGAAGTGACTTAAAGAGCAGGGCATAGTGATGTACACCTTTAAACCCAGCATTGGGGAGGAAGAGGCAGGTGGATCTCTGTGAGTTCAAGGCCAGCCTTATCCATATAGTGAGTTCTAGGACAACCTGAGCTACATAGTAAAACCCTGCCTTGAAAACAAAGAAACAAACAAACAAAAAGGAAAGAAAGAAAATAAGAGAAGGACTCTATGGAATGTAGAACCCCTAATAAATACATCCCAAGTGTTGCTCCAGTTGTCCATTGCTTAAATATGTATTTGGTTAAGATAGTGATTAAAATGACATGTATAGGGGTATTTGGTATACATTTTAATGTAACTAATTTGTAAAGTTTCAAACTTTTGCATGCATCAGCTTTTGGTGCCATTAATGTTCTAATTCAAACCATACACCAGGTTTACTTACAGAAAGGCATTCAGCTGCATAATAATCCTCTTTTAGGCATTTCTTTGTGAACATCTTCATTTGTGTTTTTGTTTGTCTGAAAGGAGAAAAAGTCCACATGCCTTCATTATATGGACCAAACCACCCTCTCTGCAGATCAATACCTATACTAGGAAGGTCTTTCCTCAAGTAGAACACAAATTCTGTTAAGCAGTAAATAAAAAAGAAAGAAAACCCATTAATTTAAATAGAAGTGCATGCTGAAAGAAACCAAAGAGTGAAAGTTAAGTTCCTGTACAAGTTCTTTCCTCCTTGCAAATACTTCCCCCTTCAAACTGTAATTGATAGTGTTGCCTTGGAAACCATCCTACAAGACTCGCTGAGTTACTGGAAGCAGTTTAAACTTATATTGTAATAATGTACTGCTTCTTCCTATTATCACCTGCCAGTATTGCTAGTGATGAAACCTGCTTGGCTGTCTATGACAGCGGTGGCTGAGCTCAGTGATGAGACAGACAATGTTGCAAGTGGGAACAAGCTGAGGAAAGTTATTTGTCAGCAGAAAGTGCTATACTGACTTGTAAGATTTTGGTCACTAGTTTCTTGGATAATTTCTCATTGTGCGGCATCGAAATGAGACAAAGTTAGCCTCATATTCCAGTGCTGTGGAATAATCCTAGTGTTCACTGTAAAAAAGTATTATTCTCATTGCTTAATAAAGAGCTGACTGGCTGGTGCCTAGGCAGGATTTGGGGGGTGGGGGGCAGAGAGAATGCTGGGAAAAAGAAGGGCGGAGTTTGAGGAGTCTTGAGCCTGATGAACAGGAAGTTGGGTGCGTAGATAATGAGGTAACAAACCATGAGCCACACAGTAGAGCTCAAGATAAGAAATATGGGTAATTTAAGTTGTAAGAGCTAGTTAGTAACAAGCCTAAGCTATCGACTGAACATTTGTAATTAATATAAATTTCTGTGTGGCTGTTTGGGGGCAGTTGGAGCTGACCGCCCAACAAAAAACTTCACCTTCAGCCTGGCACTGTTTCTGGGAAATTCTCTAATCTCTTGTCATGAGATTTGAAGATGATCTGAGGAAATAAAATATTCCTCCACATGAGACTCTAACACTATGATTGGCCAGTGCTTACAAACGGGGTTAAGAGAAACTTTGTTCTATTTAATAGCCTGCCCACCTTCATTTGTCTTATAATTAGAGTGTATAAAAGACATTGTCCTAGGGTCCTGGAAATGCAAACATGAAATAGGCTTTGCTCTCTCAAAGATTCACAATTCACCAAGGGAAATCAAAGCTGACTTTCTTACCAACTGCAGGGTAATAAGAGAGACGGGGCTTGCCCCGAAAGTCCCAGGTTCTATGTCTGCCTATCAAGTACACCAACAACAGAGCAAAGGCAAAACACTGGAGTACCATTGGGATGCGGAAGTGGGAAAACATGAAGAAAACATTTGACTACCATCTCTCTGGAAATTGGTTCTCACTTGACTATTAACGAAAACTTTACTTTTGCTACCTGGAGGGCAGTGCTTCTAGAAGCAAAGAGAATCAATTTTCTGGTCCTGTCTCAGGAAGAGATCTAAATCTACGGACTGGGACACCATTATAGTCAAAACCAAATTTCAGAAGGGAGGGCTGTGGCCCCAGGAACCTCTTCCCATCCGTGATGGACCAGAGACGGCCCAGGTCTCACATAGACACACTGTAGGGAGTCACAGCTGCTGTGGGGTTAGGTGGCCCTGGCCATGCCAAGCTCAGGAGACGGCACTGTGACACCCTCCTCCCTGTCTTCTGGCTACATGCTTTCTGTCCCATCTCCCATCACTGAGCTATTGAAGGGTGCTGCAAACTCTCCCCTTAGGGCCGAACATTAACTATCACTTATTCCAAAATTTGGGCTTTTGCTCCTGATTTAATTTAGAATAGTAATTCGAAGCTATGAATGGAACTTGAGTTCTGTCTTGGGAACAGAACACTGTGTCTCTAAAATTGAAACGGACACTAAAAATTAATTAAAAGTAGCTTTTATTGGACTTTAAACAACACAGAATTTGGATTTGAACTGCATGCAGTTCCATTTTAAGAACCATAAAAATAAAGCACATGTGATCTTGAAATGGCTCTATGCTTCTGCCTGCAGTTATGATAAAAAGCACAAAAGAGCTGAGAATAGGCTGGGATGCTAATGATAACTTAGTGTCATTCAGACATATACAACTTCATGTGCTAGTCATGTGTGATTGACACACATAGATCAAAACATTTCTTACTGTGCCAAGAGACTGTTTTGGAATTATTATAAGAAAAAAAACCCAAGTATCTATGAACATCTATGATTACCTAGTTACTGTTCTTCCAAGCTCATAAAAGACTTTCCTTGTACAGTTAGTTTGATCCTTTTATTCCTTATTCCGTTGCTTTCTGTATTATCTGAGTTCCGTCAACATTTTGAGAGGCCTTGGCATGTACGACAATGACTTAGAATGCCTGTATCACCTACTCCAGAAATCAATAAATGGGAACGACAGCCTTATTTTCAAAACAGTCTCCCAGAGTTAACATCAACAAACTCACACCACCTTGCTACAGATTTTGGAAACAAAGTTCTATGGAAGCAGAAGACAGGAAGAACTACACACAGTGCTGTCCCAGGAGGGAGAGCATGGGACTTCAAAGCCACCAACAGAGCTTTTGCTTTATCTGGGATCAAGAATCCCGTGTGGATAAAAGGCAAAGGAAGTCGTTCACCTTGAAAAAAAATATTTTCTTAAAATAGAGTCTTGCTATCGAAAGCTCCTTTAATTCCTTGGGTTTTGCCCTATGAAATCATTTTCCTTGAAGTTAAATCATTTCAAATCCCATAATAATAATTTGGGGCAGAGCAGGATTGCCATAGAAAACACAGAGTATGGTAGAGTTCTAAGTCTAGCATTAAGAATGTATGACCTGGTTAGGAAATCCATTCATGAAAGCGCTGTGGTTGGAACTGGTGGGGAGCCATCCTGCCAAGAGAACCAAGGGCACCCACAGGGACAGCTCTCCACAGCCCTGTGCTGTTGGAAATCTGAGACCAGCATCTACCAGGCTTACTTCACTGAAGCAGGCTTTTCATATGTGCAAGTCTCATGTTTCTGTTTGTGTGTTTGTGTTTGGAAAGGAAAGCAGAGGCTGTGGAGGAAAATATCACAGCTGTTCTGCACACGCATTTCTGGGGGGGAACCTTGGAATATAATAAAGAGTGGAAATATCCAGTTGTTGATCTGTGCGATTGCTCCAGACTTTATTACTACACTGACCTTTTCTCATTTTTTTTTGCCTCAGTCTCAGTAGCTTTAACAGGGATTGCGGTTTCTATGAGAAGAAAAAAAGATTAAAAAATGTACATATATCTACAAATATAAAACTTCAGAATTTCAAAATGTGATATTTTGTCACCCTATAGATTTGATATGATTTATTTTAAAACCTTCACTATTCTCTTGATAGTAGCTGACAGATCCATTCCTATTCCCATATGCTTTCTGCTATTTTAGAAGAAACAGTGCACAATTGCCTCAGAGAGGCACCATGTGTTTCCCAAGTGTGGATCTGAAAACTCTCCATCTGCCCATGCTGGCATCTTCCTGAATTTATGTGACTGAAAGAAACGTAGTCAACATTTGAGACGCTTTGGCGAGATAAGAATGAGGGTAAGGAGATTTGCTTCCATCCAGTTACTGAAAATCAAATCTGTTTCTAGAATTCCTTGTCCACCCTGTCGTGTAGGTGGTTCCCAGGAGCCTGCTAGGACCCTCATCACCTCCCTGTGAATTCCTGTGGAACCCAGTCTTTGTGTTTGGCACACAATTCTGTTCATATTGGCTGGTAGATGCTTTTTATTTGATTAGATTTCTGTTTTAAAGTTGACTCTGAGATGGAGACAAATGACCCACAATGCAATTCACCTCAGTGATGTGTTACATGGGGTTACAGAGGTTAATTGGGGCAGCAGAAACATTCCCCAGTAAGAAGAGTGTTTGGTTTGTAGTCTCAGTGGGAAGATAGACACTGAACAAGCAATCAGGGCACAAAGATGATCCTAGCAAGGAGAGAAGGTAACCATGTCCGAGAACTCATGGCCACAAGAACAAGTTTGGAACTGCAAAGTGCCTTAAATGTTATTAGTCTTTTTGTGATATAAGTATTCAAATCAATTTTCTAGATTGTTGTGGTCATTGTATACATTTATTTACAACTTTTAAAAAACTACATTTATTTACTTCTGTATTTGTTTCTATGTATGTTGTCATGAAGGTGCTAGTGCAGTCATGTATAGGTCAGAGGCCAATGTGTGGGAGTTACTTTTCTCCTTCTAACACGTTGGATCCAGGCGTTTATCTCAGGCTTGGCAGCAAGTGCCTTTATCCACTAAGCCATCTTCCCATTTTGCTGACTCCATTGTGCATATTCTTAAGAGAGTTAACACTCACTTATGAGAAAACAATCACTAAATTATGGGCTAGACCTAATGCTATGAATCCCCCTGCCTATCATTTATTATCTTAATGAAACTTTACTTGAATCAATCCTCTAAGTAAACTTTCTTTTCTTCAGAATTCTTTTGAAAGTAGATAATTATAATGAACCGATACAGTTTCAAGTAGGTTACATTAACCACTAATCAAACAGCACTAACAGTTTCATATGAGATTCTAGAAAAAATTTTCATACATTTTGGCTCATGAATGAAATAACCTATCTCTATTCAAAAAGAGGGATACTTTTTTTTTAAAAAAAATTATTTTCATTGAGCTCTACATTTTTCTGTGCTCCCTCCCTGCCTCTCCCCTCCCCTTCAACCCTCTCCCAAGGTCCCCATGC
>LOJH01002267.1:7662-40938 GCA_001685095.1 Ellobius talpinus | reverse complement strand
TAATAATGATAATGTAAATGTTAGTACTGTATTGGAGTATGAAAGGCTTCTCAAATACTTTTTAATTACTGTTGGAATAACTTATAATACACATGAGCACATGTGCACCTGCATCACTCTCCTGACACACATGTATGCTCAGTATAAACACTGTCACTTCTTGTGAACGACTTGGATTGATTAGAATGAGAAACACAAAAATGCATGCTCTTCTCAAAACACTTCTGCAGAAGATTTATGCAGACCTTGCTTATTAGCCTTAGGAGATCAGCATTTGCTTTTTCACTAGGTGGTATCTGCGAGAGGCACTTGTTTGCAATCTAGATAGTCATTTGTGCATTGGGAGTGAAATACAGAATCATGAAAGTGTGCAGCTGAGAATAGAAGTGTTCTGGTCTAAGTCATCACTGTTCACTGCTTGCTTGCCTGGACAGGAAACTGCTTAGTTCTGTTTTCTACTTTCCTTGACTGCTGCTTTCACCAAAGGGAAACAATAATTTTCATTTCAGCTTATGTTTCAAAAACTATCTAATAATTAGATATCACTTCATACTTTGCACATCCCTCACACCAGCACATGCTGGCTTTAGTTCTATTACGTGCATTTGTCTTTCATGATGTTTTCTCCACAGACTAGACGTTACCAGTACACCATATGAATCCCATTATTGATACTTTAAAGTGAAAAATGGGGGCTTCAGCATACAAAAGAAAAATTTCCTGACTTTTTAAAGTGAGGCTGGGGGGCAAAAGATTATTTTTTCCTAAAATTGTAAATTAAAATTCAAATATTCTCATTTTTGGTATGAATTAGCATACATTTACATTTTTTGCTGACTAAAACAATCTTGCACAGGTTTTTAGATATCAGCTTTTGAAATCTTCAGTATTCATTTAGTTTGGAAATCCTTTATGTAAGGAATCACATTATCAAATATCCCCAGAGCATAAGCAGATCCAGGAACTCATCAGACAATGTTGAAGTGTCTAGTAAATGAATGGAGAATGTCTGAAACACAAATATTGAGAGAAAATGGTCCATGGTTTGTGCCACTCAAATAGTAATTAAGAAGACATACATGTAAACCAATGTTTATATATATATATATACATATTCAGGACACACACACGTATATATCACCAAGATGAGTGTCATTATAGAGGTGGGCATAGAGAAAAGAGCATGAGGAAGCTGTAATATGCTTGGCAGTTTGAGAAGGAGGACACTTAGAAGGGATAGGTTCATTGTCAATTTTGGAAAAGGATTAGAACTTAGACAAGTAGAAGAAACATGATGACCAAAGAAAGGGTGAAACCAAAATACAAATATATAAATTCAACTTCTAAAAACCGTTTAGGGACTAGCCATAACAACTTTTAAAAGTGTCATTGTTGAATGGATATACTATCTAGAGGAGTGAGAAGGTTGGATCTTTAGGAGAAATAGAAACAGCCATCCACAATGTTCATGACTGAAACAATATTTCAGACAGATTACATTCACTTCATTTTCTTTTTTCACTTATCTCCAACTTCCAAGGACTACCCTCTAACTCCTAACTGAAGTCTCCTTGCAAGGTCTTCGAAGACCTTGAAAGATTGCTAGGTAGTCTTCATCTTCACAACAGTGCTGTCTCATGCTTATCAAAATGACATAAGGACCCTCAATCTGAAGTCCTCATCAGTCTTTACCAATGGTATGCATAGGAAAAGCCACTCCCCCTTAACCGTGGAAATAATGAGTCATTCATTTCATCTTTGAGATACACATAGTGCATGATGTTGAGACATTATGGAAATATAAGGACTTTCAAGAAGAAAAACTAAATCACTAAAATATAGTCTAAGGAGGGAAAAAATAATTTGCACTTATGGAACACAAAAATTCTGAAGTTACAGTGTCTCTTGCTTCAGTCTGATTCTGAACACTTTGAACTACAGTGACTGTTTCTAATTGTGAGAAAGAATCCTGAAGCCTTTGAGTGGGATTTTAATTCAATTAGATCCTTATCAATTTGATGCAGCAACTGAAGACCTACAGTCTCTTATTAATATGCTGATGCTAAGACACAAGAGTGAACAGAATGCCCATTTGGATAAGGCTTGGCAGCAAAGCATGTCATCACCATGGAAACCACAGAAAGCCATTAATTAGCTATCAAGTAAAATCATTGGAAATTTCTAGACCATTGTATAGTTGCCCTCTTTAAAGTAGAGGGCAAGGAGAGACTTGCACTAAAAGTAAGGCTCTCTTCAGAGATTAAAATTATAGTTACCCAGAGACTACAACTTTCAATGTCGAAGAAATGTTGGTATGTAGAAACAATGAACACAATAACAATGAAATGAGCTTATTCTAGTGCAAAAGTATAATTTCTGATATTGAGTTCCTTCTTGGCTTTTCTAAACTAAATAAAATATCTTAATGATAAGTAATTTAACCTATTCATGATTCTGTGAGAAGAAAATGATCATAATAAAAATGTGGATCCACTAGATGGTGATAAATGATCAAGAGAAGATATCACAGCATCAAAGGGCAGAGGAGTGACCTACTGTTAATGGAATAGATGCAGGACATATCACTTGCCAGTTAATAGAGGGGGAAAGCAAATATTAAAAAGGTGGTAAAAGAGAAAAGTAAAAAAGTCAGACAAACACACAGCAACAAAAACTTTTTATCTCGATAACCACAATAACTGTAACTGGACAAAATTGATACTTTAAAAGGCAGTTTGTCAAGTTGCAAGTTATTGGTTAAAAATAAACATAAATAAGTTTTGAAGATAACGGAATGAATACAGATATGCTAGAAAAATATTAAAATCAAACAGATGCTCCATTGTTAATGGCTTTTAAGAGAATTTATGGATTAAAAAATCACTTTATTAAGAATAAACAGATAAATACATAAAAATAAGATGCTTAATATTAAATGAGTAAAGATTTTTCAAATTTCAGCAATAAAGAATCATTGAAAAATTATTTTATCAGTTTTTGTTACTGACTGTGAGTTTAGTGCCCTTTTCATTATCTCAAAATTAAAGGTCACTGATGCTAATTACCTAATCAATTCAAGAATCTGTCTTGTGAAATTTTAAATAGTGGGTTACTGAACAACAGTCAGGTGGTTTATAGGCATTCTTTATAATCTCCCCTGCCCTGTTCCTCTCTACCATTATCATCATCATCATCATCTTCATCAAAATTGTATTCCAAGGATTCTTACTAGGGATCAGCCAAATTTTTGGATGCTGCCAGTGATCTCAGCCAAGCTGAGGTCATTTCTTCCTTCCTTGTATATAGTATCAGAAGCTACAGATTTATCAACCTAAAAGTCCTGGAGGGAAGAGGCTGTCTGTGTGACCTTTACTATTCTGACATTGCTTCTTCCAAACCAGCATCAAAGGCTGAAGTTACAAGCACAATAATTCATTACCTTCCAGAACCTTCAGCATGCTGAGTCAATTAATTGTATGGTACCCAATGTTGGCTTATCACAATCTTTCCTATTCAATAAGCTTACAGATCAAGAAATATGGATGGATTAAATGGGATAGAGACCAATTAAGGATAAGGAAGTCACCTTACTTTTATCATATAGATTTAGTAAATGCTTATAAAATTGAAAACAAACAAACAAAAATAACTCTTGTCTTTGAAAGATGCAAAAGCTTTGGTCTTTTTCTAATTAAAAAAATGTACCTTAATACACACTTTAAAGCAACATTTCCATGATCCCTTAGCAGTTTCTCTTGAACATTCTGAAATGTTGCAAAACTTGAGTAAGTACATCAGGTAAACATTACACTACCAATTTGGTTCCCCTTTGACTGAAGCACAATTCGTTCTAAGACATCATTCCAAGTCCATGCAGTTTATGTGGCATCATCTTGCCTCTTTCCGTTGCTTGCTGAAGTATGGACCAGTTGATAGTGATTGTAGTATGATTAATTTAATGAAAATCAACATATTCTAGATCTAAATATATTATATTAATTTGTGCTTTGTAAGTACTAACTAAATAAAGGGCTATTACACCAAACATCAGTGAGTTTGGGAAGAGGATGAGGAATAAAGATTTGATATTGGAACAGAGGCAGAACCTAACTCATTAGTCAAGTATAAGGGAGGACATGAACTTTCACGGGAGAATGCTAAAAATGCAAGGGAAAGCCTTCGTTTCTCTAAGAAGCCAATGGGTGCCACGGATTACAAGGTGAGCTTCACCCTGAGTTAGTATCTAATCTTCAAAGCCCAAATTCCTTGCTTGGAAGACATCCTCAAATGTTTTTTTCCCTAGGGAATGCAATCTACATTATTGCTAAAACTCTCTAGTCTTAGTCAAACTTCTATATGGAACCATTCCTATCAAGGGCAAAAAAAGGGGGGGCTCTGGTAAAAAATAGACATAGGGCTTGAATGGAAGAATTGCTGATCTGAAAGCCTAAATTTTGGTGTTGCTGTTATGAAAAATGTCTGTGTTCTCTCAGTCTAGCCATTCCTACAAGTGTTGGGCAGCAATAGAAAATTGATCTGACTTTATCACACACCTGTGTAGAGAGAAAATTATAATGTTCTTATAAATTAGAGGATGATTATAAACACTGCTAAGCATTGGCTAATTATATGGTATTATCACATAGTACATAATTATCAATTAATAATAATGCCACCTGATAATTTGTTACTGCACAGAAAGATTCCAAGCTTAGGGGTTTTACGTTATTAATAGATATTCTGGGGTTATCAAGTGCCTATAAATCCAGAAACAGAATTTGTATTTTGTGATTTCCAGGTTAGTGATTTTAACCAACAATTTGACAATGTTCCTAACATGAGAAAAATAACAGAGGTTTCAGAACCATAGATAGAAATGTTAATTTAGAGTTGAAAGACAGACCTGCAGCTTTCCTATTTATTAGCTGTGGAACTTCAATGAGTTTATTTAATCTTTCTCTGATTCAATTTCTTCTCTGTGGAAAGGAGGTTCTTAATAGGTCTTCTCTAACCTAGTTGTTGAGAGAAGTAAACATTTTTAAACAGTCTGAGAAGGCGTGACATGTACAAAGCCTACCTATTTGGTAAATAAATCACATAAATACTATTTAGATCGCGTTGTATATTAAAATAATAAGAGATGTAATCAATTCACCTCACTCTACAGACTACATAGAACCATAAGAGCTTCATGCAGGTTTTATATATACATATATATGTATATGTATATATATGTGTGTGTGTGTGTGTGTGTGTACACTTAAACAACTACAACACAATACCAAACTGAGTAATTGTTAAGTATAGAAATGTGTTTCTCATCAGTATGGAAGTTGTAAAGTCCAAGAAAAGGCATGCATAAACTTGATGTCTGGTATGGTGAGGTACATTTAGAAGGTACATTTAGAGGCTGTACCTTCTAAATGGTACAGCCTATGTGTCATTACATGGTTTGAAGAGAAAAGGGAATTCTTGCAAGCCTCTTTTAGAAGAAAATTGATCCCATTAATGGTAATGATGGTAAAAACTCTCACAAATTAACCATTTTCAATGGCCTCACATTGCATAATCAGTTATAGTATTTCAGTTTGTTGGAGAAACATCAACATGCAGACCATAAATGCTGCTTAACTCCATAGCTTTACACACAAAGAAACTTAGTATTAAAAAGTATTTTGCTTGTCTCTATACAATAATGGTATTATGATCAGTCATTGTAGAAAATATGGTTCTTAACTATGAAAGACAACATTCATTGCCTTAGTAAGTTCAAGTAATAAGCCCAAAAATGCAATCTAAAGGAACTAAAAAAAACTCTGAAAGTCATGTGCACTATTTCTTTTTCACAGAAATATTAAGTCCTCCATAACATAAAGTCAAGCATAGTGTCAAATGCACTGACATCAGAATCATAGTTCTGCAGCAGGAGCTCAGGAAGAGCAGGATGTTTAGGGCAGATTTCCATCTGGAGGAACACTCTCTTGCTCAGAGGCCGGATGTAGTTTTTGTTCCTTCTCCAACAGCTTAGGAAACCTACTGACTCCAGGTAGAGCTTCTACATCCTTGGCAAAACACTATTGATATGTCTGTGGCTCTTCCCTGAGAGAGAGCAATAGAGGGGTTGAGATGGGCAGGTTATGAGTAGTGGCATGGATAATTGAAGTCAAGAGATTAAAATTTTCATCTTTTTTTTAAAAAATATATGCTATAAAAGAGAATCTTTTGGTTATTTGAACAAGTTTCACCATTTCAATATTATACATGGAGCCAGAATCAGCCTGATCCAAGGCTCCAGAACAGACACTTCAGATTCATCCTATGCAATCAGATATATCCAGTGGGTATCTTTAGAATGAGTGATACAGAAACAGATATTTTTATAGACAGTAGATAGGCTCTGTTGGGATATTATCATCATTCAACTCCCTATTGGCACATTGTTTCCTGTAATAATTGGAATATCATGGTACCCAAAGTCATAGAATTAACTTTATTGTTTGTAACATATATAACCATTTCTTTCTCTTCCAAAAACAGTGAAACTTGGATAGATCAAATGGAAATTCTGTGTTACCATGTGGGTAACACATGAGAGATTCAACAATGTTGCTTGGCATATGAACACTCTTTAAAGGGGAATATAAATATCTTTGCTAGCCCATTGAAATGCTTGCCACTAATGACATAAATTTAATCCCTTAAAACCATCTGGTAAAAAGTAAGAACTTCCCACAAGCTGTCTCCTTACCTCCACATATGTGTCTTGCTGACACATAAATTCACATCAAATTTCATGCATAAAATACAAAGAGATAAAAATTAAGTTAAAACAAGGTAAAAGTGCTCTTAAACCTCATAGGTTCATTGTCAGTTAGCTAGGTCTCAGAAAATGGGATTCTGTACACATTGACATAAGAGGAAGACAGAAATATAATATTACGAAGCATCTATGATGACTCAGATACTTGATATGCACCTTATTTATTTCTTGGAAAACTCTAAGAAAGTTGTCATTATTCCCATTATACAAGTGAAGAAATCAGAGCAATCAAAATAAGGTGAGTTCAACTTTACAACCTAGCATAAGCACAAAGTTCTTCACCATAATGACTCTGATGCCTGAAGGGCTCAATTCAGGGTAATATTCTTTATACATAGAAAGATTGTTCAAGGTCATTTGATTCCCATGAACTTCAATATTTTCATACATTACCTCTGCAGAATAACTGCTGCCTCCCAAATTTTTCACTAGATATTTCTTTTCATGGAATTCCTCCCTACCCCTTATAGGATTTAGTGCTTTTTGTGCCTGCCTAGTGTTCCCTGGTACAGAGAATAGAAATTAACCTTCATTATTCATCTGAGTTATGCATGACTCACCCACAAGACTTGAAATCATTTTCCAATAATGTCCTTTGTCATGTATGTAGACTCTTTCAAATACTCTTTCATATATATATATATGAAGTAGTAAAGATGGCATCATGAACAGGAGACTAAATTTGTAAGAAGCCCTGAGTATCCTAGTATCCTCTCTCAACCAACCTCATACAGCCTCACCCCATTTCCAGGCAAATAGGGGTGTTGCTTAGCAACCCATCCAGAAACAGCAGAACAAATTCAGTGATGGAGCATTAATGGCTACTCCTGCAATCCTACAAAGGACTGAACTTTCACTTAAAGCTCCACCTTCAGCACAAGGGACACCTGCAAATTGGAAGTACATGGAAGAAGAGTCCTCTGAGGGATAAGACTGAAGAGAAGACAAGCAAAGTAAGAAATAGCCTATCTAAATTATTGGTAAAATAGAGGTTTTATTTTTTCCCCTGCAAACACTGCAGAAACTTGATGTGCTCAGAGAATTGCCAACAAAATGACTTGGTGAGTCTGCTTTATTGAATTTTGACATGACAATTGAGACCAGCAGGACATAACCTGTTCTTAGTTCATGTGGGCAACTATTTCACAGCTTCAGGTCCAATTTCAAAGAAATATCTGGAAAAAAATATTGTCCTCAGCAGAAACAGAAGGGGAAGGAGTTCAATTCTAAACTCACTTATTCATTGAACAGATACTTTTCAAAGCTAGTATTTTATAGAGGAAGTTAGGTAGTATCTTCAAGTGTGATATGTGTTAAGGAGAGTGAGGGTGATATGCTACCAGAGTGTACAGATATCTGAATCACAAATGATAAGGTAAGTGGAGTAAAATGAGAAGAAAAGCAGTTATTGATCTTTGTACAGGCTACTGTTTTTGCTGTGTTAAAGGTCTACCTGAGATAATAGTGCGATAGAGAAAACAAGAAACTTAAGGCTGAGGAAGCAGAGTAGAATCAGCAGATGGTAAGATTATTATGTGATAAAGCATATTGAAAATACAAATCCTCCTATGAGGATTCCCAATTTTATCCCTAAAGAAGCTGGTAGCCATTTTAGACTTTCAAATAGACAACAAATGATCTTGTATCAAATCCAGTTTGTCTCATTATCCACTTGGTGTTTATTGCTTTCTTCTTCGCTGTGACCAAATAGTTCATCATTTTACAGATTACCCTGAGGCATCTGATCACCTTATGTCTGACTTCAGGAAACAAGGAACAGACAGTACATAGATGAAGTAATAAAAGTTTTGCAATGTTTTAAATGTAACAATTTATAAATTCCTTGAAATATTCATACAATGTAATTATATAATTTTCACCTCCCATTAACTTTTACCAGAACTACTTCCACCTCCCCAACTCTTCCGAGCTGCCCATATGCTCAAGAGACATCCAGGAGAGTTTTATCACCCTGACAGGGTCCTCATCTTTAAAAGAAAATGACATTCCCTCTCCCACCAGAAGCCATTAAATATCCGTAGCTCTTCAGCTAGGGGCGGGGGCTTCACAAACCTCCTCCTATACTAGGCTGTTGACCAGCTTGGTTTTGTGCAAGTCTTTTGTAGACAGCTTCATCTACTGTGAGTTCATGACTTCTGTGGTCTTGTCATGGTCAGAAGATTATGCTTCACTTGAGTCATCTATAATCTCTCATTCTCACAATTTTCCTGTACCATGATCCATAACGGTTCATAATCCATAGGGTTTTGAGTGATAAAAATGTCCCATTTTTTTAATTGAGAAATCACTTATTCCCAATCACTTATTCTTTGCATTTTGGCCAGTTGTAAGATTTTTCCTTCTACTTCACAAAGAAACTTTTCTGATGAGGTCTGTGAGTACAGGGATACATATTAAGATGAACAATTGATAGATTGTCCATTTGCAGAATAATAGTTAATAGGTTTAATCTTAGGGCCTGTGGGCCCTCCTAAACATGTGATAAATTTGTAGTTTAAGACATGTGTGTCCTCTTGTGGAAAAGGCTTAAATTCAATCTCAAAGTTACTCGTTACCCTCATGTGTCCCACCCTTGCTCCATGGGACTATATTTCCATGAAAGTCACTATTATGGCTCACAGAGTTCATAACTGGGGAAGACTTGATAGCTTTTTCCCATAGCATCCTACAAGGCACTTTCAGTGTTATGAAATCTAAGGCTGTAAGATTTTAAAGCCCATCCTTCATTGCCTACTTCCTTCACTGAAGATCAAGTTCTTAAATGTCTACAGCATTCTAAACACATGTCTCCTTCTGGGTACTAGCTGTTAAAAACATCATCCTATGGGAAAACAGTTGCTGTTCAAACCATCATACATTCTATTTTATATTCAAGTGCTTGGATTCTTATTCTAGTGTTTCATACTTCTGGCCTTGTCTTTTGTCAAGTTCTCATGTTCCTGAAGAAAGAGAACCTTTCAGTGTTATACATGTTCTCTCTAATATATATAGATAGGTTTTCTTGTTTTGTTTTGTTTCACAGTGCTGGAAGTGGAAGACAAGATCTTTCATATGATTATATGAAGTCTCTGCTTTTGATGTGAGTACCCAGACCTAGAATCTTTCTCTTTAACTGGCTGTCATTTCATATATATATATATATATATATATATCCCTGAATTTTCTTCTGACTTGCTTGTTAGGAACTGTCAATCACAGAACTTACCCTACCACCTTATTCTGTTTGCTACTGTCTTGTTCTGTTTGCTCTGTCTTAGTTAGGGTTTCTATGCCACGGCAACTCTTATAAAGGAAAATATTTAATAAGAGTGGCTTGCTTACAGTTTCAGAGGCTCAGTGGTATCATCATGGTGGGATGTAGCAGCATGGAGGCAGACATGGTGCTAGAGAAGAAACAGAGAGTTCTACATCTTGTGCAGGCAAAAATTGATCTTAGACATGAGATGTGGGTTGGAAACAGAAACAGAGAAAATGTAGAGCTCAGTAAAAATAAAAAAAAGGACCAAAAAATTTATTTTAAGTTACCATACTATTGAATGCCTTGAGTGGTTCTTGGCCTTGCTACTTATTATAACACTAAAAAAATCCAACTCAAAAAAAGAAGGAAAGAAAGAAAGAAACCTCAAAGCCTATCTCCACAGGTACACATTTCCACAAAAAATACCACAGTTACTCCAACAAAACCACATCTTCTAATGGTGCCACTCTCTTTGGGGGACATTTTTTTTTTCAAACGACCACAGTCTCTAATATTGTCAGATTGAGTTATGTCAGTACATTCCCCATTCTCCTAATGCCAGTTAAATCCCATAGCTTTCTTAGCTTGTTATACCTTATACCATCTATGTAGCAACCAATTAGCTCCCTTCAGAAAATTTGCCCCAGTTCAAGTTTAGGCCTGGAAATGACATGATATTTTAGAATAATAACAAAAACCACAAATTCTTTACTCAACTTTCCTTGAGGGTAAATCCTGGTCTCCAACAACACTTACTTATATGAACTTTAAAATTTCAGTTCATCTCTCTGGGGCTGGCTTTATTATCCTATGTGAAAATATTATAACCCACCTTTAATTCCAATGTAACTCATTGTAGCAATTATAAAGATAATATCTAAAGTATCACCTCTCATATAGTAAAAAGAAGTAAATATTAGTTACTCTACTTGTCCTCTGAAAGTTCCTTATCTACACACATCTCTGATTGTAGATTGACTTTTACAATGATTTTTCAAGATTACAATATTAAAGAAGGCTGTGCATATAAAACACTAAGAACACAGCAAAAGCAAAATAATTAGTTTCTATTAGAATTATTATTATTAATGAAGCAATATATACAAATGGAAGGATTTTCTATGTCTTATTTTCCTAAATGTAGGTTCATCATAAGTAACCAAAGATAGACATTTACCTTGGTGTTTCATCTATGAGTATTTACGTGTGACCATGTGAAAAATAGACTATTCTTTATTACGTGTGTATTGATTGTATGCTGTGTACACATGTGCATATGTATGTTTGCATGTGTGTAGATTCACATGTGTGTAGGTTCACGTGCACATGGATTCTGGAGGCTGATATCACATGTCTTCAATTTATTTACTGAGGTGGAGTTTATCTCTGAATCTCTAGCTCCCCAATTGAATTAGCAATTCAGTTTTGGGGATATATGTCTGTAGCCCCAAAGCACAGGACATAGAAGTGATCAGACACTCCCAAGTACAGGAATTATGCCATTTACAGATGGTGTGACACACTCACCTAACGTTTATGTGGATTCTGGAAATCTGTACTTGGGTTCTCACATTTACACACTGCTGGCTAGTTTTACATCATTTTGACATAAGCTAAAGTTAACTGAGAAGAAGGAGAAACAATTGAAAAATGCCTCCATAAAATTGGTCTGATATTTTTTGTTGATTAATATTTTATATGGCCAGACACATACCATTATAGATGATGATACTCCTGAACCCTGGAGTCTGTAAGAAAACAAACTGAGCAAGCCACAAGGACAAGTCATAAGCAGCATTTCTTTATGGCCTCTAAATCAGTTACAGGTTCTGAGTTCCATTCCTGAGTTCCTGTCCTGACTTCCCTAGTGGACTAAAAGCCATATGATGAAATAAATCCTTTCCTCCTCAAATCATTTTTCATTATGATGTTTTCTCATAGCCACTAACTTAGGCCCCTTAACTAAGACACGTGCCCACTGAGGCATCTACCCAGTTTGCCATATCTATTCTTTAAAGGCTCTTCTCAAATTTGGAGAAAAAAAACCAGAAGCTTCTGAAACTATTCCCTTCATTTCTGAGACCATTATATAAAAATTATCTTGAGGCTAGAAAGTCATAGAATAGTCATCTAAAAAACAGAGAATGGTCTCAGAAGACACCTGGAATGTTGTATCTTGATCTTGAACTTTTAATTCACAAAATCAAAACACAGTGTATTTATGTTTTTCAAATCACTTATTTGTGATATTTTGTTATGCACACCTTAGAGAACTAGGTCAGTGGAAATAGAAAAGAACTGAGTTATTGTCTTGTGAAGAGAGATCCAGGACAAGTAGCATACGGAAAGTGCCTAAGTCAAAGAAGAGGGATGATTCTTTGAGACAGGGCATGGTAGCTTGGGTTTCTGATGACTAAGTGGATGGAAACTGGAATCTTACTTCCATGCAGGAAACTGTACTAATGCAACTTTGACCTTAGTATACTGAGAACAGATATTTTTATGAGACTTTTAAATCAGTATCAACATACCATTGTGAAGATGCCAAGGCAAATAAGAGAACTTTATGAACAGTTCCAACATAGGTCCTTACAAAAGCAGTAACTTTACAAGTACAAAGCATTCTCCAAAGCATCTAGAGATAATTATTGCATCATAGATATCAGTAGATAGGTACCAGTGGCCACACCTTATTTTCATGGAACTCTATATGTTAGAGATTAATGGAATTTTAAGGAAGTATCAAGAGAATTTCATTAATTAAGTTAACAGGTATCTTGCTAATCACAAAGGTTACAACTGGGGGCCAGAGAGATAGTTACTCAGGAAAGTATATCTGTACAGTCATAGGCACATATATTTGGATCCACAGTACCCATAAACAAATGGGCATGGCAGCATAATTCTATCACTGCAGTGAAGGTTGGAAGGTGAAGACAGACAAGATTCTCTGAATCTATATTGGCAGAGTGCATTGGCTATCCAGCATACTTGAATCAATGAACATCAGTTTCAGTGAAAGGCTAAGTTTTAAAAAGCAATGAGAGTAATAGAGAAAGATACAAAGTCAACCTCCTTCTTCCATGTTCACATATACCGACATGTAGATATGTAAACAATGATATTAATATATATCTAATGTACACATACACACATACATATACATGCACACACACACAAGCACATGCACACAATCACAAATGCTATAACTCAGAGCCAGGTGCAATTTTAAAGAATTGAAGCTAACATTCCCGACATCTGTGTGCTATAGAATAAACTAAAGTCCATTATCGATAAGCATCTGGAGAAATTAAAGGTAACTAATAAGGTAAAGGACATATTTATTTATGTCATTCTGCTGCATCTATAGAATGAGAAGAGCCCTGGATATCAGGATTGTGTTCAGTAATCACTTGCTGAGTATTTGTGTATTTTTCCTCCAGTTACAAATACACAGAAGCCCTGAGTTGAAAAGAGATTCAGCAAAGCCCATAGAGTATATCAATAACAGAGAAATGATGGAAAACATTTGACTTCCATTCTAATCCTGAACTGAAAACCTGTGTAGACATTCAGCCTAATTTCTCTAGGCACATCTATATCCGAGTATTTCAGGATTCTGCCAATGGATGGGCACAGTGATCTAGTGTGACAAATGTTCATTGCCTCTGCCCCTGTGCAGAGGGAATTTGCCATCTTCTGTGATCATCAGGCTGGCAACATCAATCTGGAAGTGTGTTAATGACACTGACCTGAATCTGTCACATCGCAAGAAAGTCTTCATGACAGTAGGGATTTGCTGCCATATAAAGACTCCATAGTATAAGGAACTCAGTAATAAGCTGATTAAAAAATGAATTTTTGAATTCTTGAAGATGTCCTTTCAGATCTGATGTGAAGCAAAGGAAACAAAAACATCACAAAGTTAAAGCAGGACTGCTGATGTGCCAGAAATGCTCCTTCTCAGACGATGCAGCATCCCTTGCTGTTGTCAGGGGCAAGGCCAGACATGGGCAGGCTCCTCTTTTAAATCTTTCTTTGCTCTCTTGCCAAGCCCATGCAATAAATGAGTGAGAAGCTCATTGCTGAGCAAGGTAAAGGGTGGGCCTTCTGCTTTCTTCCCCATGAAGAAAACACAGTTTTTTTGTGTACCTGACTCTGAGTCCTATGTCTAAATTTTAACTGTCCAAAAGATCATGAAAATAAAGAATGTGTGGCCATTTTCATTGACCAGGATAGAAAGCTGACTCTTATAATGTCTTCATCCTTGGGGCTTTGGAAAGCATGACCGACAAAGCTCTCCAAAAACACATTTTATGTTGTAGAAACTTTTCATTCTTTTTCTCTACCATAGCATGCACTTGAGTGCCTACTACAGACTTAGAATTGAGCTTAGATAGCTTGCTAGCTCAAAGCAAGAAGAAAGATATGTCCAGAAATAGTTCAGTATTTTCTCATTGACCATTGTGCTGAAAGAATATGTGGGTTGATCATATCATGAACCCTTCCAAGAACAGTTTCCTTTAGGAATGGATTTTGGCTAACACTTAGGCGATAATCTCTGAGATCCTGAAATATTCTGCCTTTTCATAGAATTTTTATATGTTCATGACTTTGGTTCTCAGTCAATCATTGTTTTTGTTTCTGTTCCTCAGTGTTATTTCTGAACATTTTCTTTTGTTCTAGAAACCAGCAGTCATTGTGACTGAAGCTAATCATGCAGCTATTGCATGCCTGTTTAACTCATCCTCAGTGAAAATCAATGCCAATGCTCAAGTGAGTGTTCCTAGGTGATAATATTTCCTGGTTACTGTTGAACCATAGCTAGGGAATTGAATGCTCTTTGAAGTTCTAAAAGCATTGATCCTTGGAAGTGTGCAGCTAGTCACCTTCGAACTTTGATCATTCCCACTCAAATATTTTAATTTTCATCTTTTCCAGAAAAAAAATTCAAATTGTTATAGAAGAATGTAGCACATCTTGAGTTTCTGTATTCATTCTAGTGAACCATCAAGACTTAAGTTAAAATTGGGATCCCTTAACACAGCAATCCATTTCTCTGTACCCTCCATCTATAGCATGAGAATACCTACCCTGACAGAGACGTTTTATGAATAGGAAACTCTTTATTTCCTGAAATCAAGTGTCCTCAGGATAGTGTCACTGGGGCTAGTGTCATTTCTGTTCAAAATCTCTGAGACTGAATAACAGAAACCCAAACTTTGCCTGCCACATGAACTAAAGTAAGGCTGGAGGATTAGCCTGAGGTATGAGTTATAATACTTCCCATTATTATTCCGTAGAGAGGAATATACCCAACTGTCTAGTTAGGGTTACTCTTGAAGCAATGAAACACCATGATCAAAAACAAGTTGGGGAGGAAAGAGTTTCTTTGGCTTACACTTTCACATTTCTGTTCTTCATCAAAGGAAGTCAGGACTAGAACTCAGACAGGACAGGAATTTGGAGGTAGGTACTGATGCAGAGGTCAGGAAGAAGTGCTGGTTTCGTCCACTGACTTTCTCACCCAACATTCTAATAGAACCCAGGACCAACAGGCTAGTGATAACACCATCAACAATGGGCTGGGACCTCTTTCATTGATCAGTAATATAGAAATAGCCTTACATCTCGATCTCATGGAAGCATTTCTTCAACTGAGCCTCCCTTCCTCTTTAATGATTCTAGCTTGGATAAAGTAGACACAAATCCACTCAGTACAACTGACCTCTTGTCAATTTGACACACAATCTCATAACTATTAGGCTATGACCCACCCTTTCTTATTCGTCCCCAAGATCTCAAATTAAAAGCATGAATAACTTTGAAAGTTTCAGACTTTACAAACTCAAATACAGTAAGACTTCAGGCCCTTCAAAATAAGCCATCCCCTTTGAAATCCAATCATTTAAGATTCAAAGTCTCTCCTCTGTGGGCTCCATTAAACTACTTTCTTACTTCAAGATGGAAAAATCAGAGCATGATCAAAATCAATCAAATCAAAGCAAAACCAAACTCCAACTTTCCAATGTCTGGGACCCATTCAGGATTTTCTGGACTCCTTCAAAGAGCTAGGGAAACTTCTCCAGCCTGCCCTCTGAAGCTCACAGTTTGTCTTGCAGGCTCTGGCTGGCCCCAGTATAACTAACTGCTGTTCTTGTTAGTCATACTATGGTACTAGTATCTCCAAAACTACTGAGGTTCCTTTCTGCACATGGGCTGGAAGTTTACTAATTGCCTCACATGGACTCTCTTTCTGGTGCCATGATTCATCTTCTCTTCAAGACTCTTCATTTCTGTGTCTTTAACTGCTATGAGACTGTACCTTCACTAATGGGCTCCTGACTTCCCACAGTGTCAAGGCTCAGCTTTCTCTCCATGACCCCTTCATCCCAATAGCACTTGGGTGACTCTTACTAATTACCAATTACTCAATTGCCAACACTAGGCACAACCTTGGCCCACCTCTGGAATATAACTCCTCTGTGATCTCAGAAAACACTTTGCAGAAGATTTCACCTAAATGATGCTAGTCTTGTCTTAATCACTATTAATTTCTTAGTTTTGGCTAACCAGCATCAATTGCCCCAGTAACAGAAAGGTTTTACTTTTGTGGTGCTTCTCTCATTAATTGTGGCTGACTCTTCAATCCTACTTGACCAAAATGACAGAATCTTAATTTAAAGTAGCAAATGGCCCTGACAGCCTTTACCTTCCCTCTGCAAGTTCATAAGCCAGGACACCATTTTCTGTACTGCTTTCAACCTTCTTTTCTTCCAAGTTGGGAAGGGACACCCCACTGAGGTCTCAACACTCAACGGTTTTCCTAGGGCAAAGTTTCAAAATCCTCCCACAATCTTACCCCAGAAATGGTCAGGTCAGTCAGGTCAATACCACACTATGGTGACACCAACTTTTGTCTTTGTTAGGCTTTCTATTTGGTGAAGAGATACCATGGTCATGGCAACTCTTTTAAAGAAAAATATTCAATTGTAGTTCACTTACACTTCAGAGGTTTAGTCCTTTATCACCCTGGTAGGAAGCAAGGTGGCCTGCAAAGAGATGTGGTGCTGGAGAAAGAGCTGAGAGTTCCACATCTTGATCTGCAGATAACAAGAAAAAAGATTTAGGCATACTTGGTCTGACTAGAGCTTCTTAGACCTCAGAGCCTGTCCCCATTGACACATTTCCTCCAACAAGGTTACACCTTCTAATAGTGCCACTCCCTGTGAGCCTATGGAGCCATTTTTATTCAAACTACCAAATACCAGCAAATCAAAGACAACCTTGAAGGCCTCTGTTGCTGAAAGCTTTGTTTCTATTTTAAGATGACAAGACATTAGAGAGAAAATCAGTAAGTAGGCAGATACCAAAAGGGAAAAGTGACTTGCACTTTCAAACACAAACATAAAATCATGTTTTCTTTTCATGTGGGGAATAAATAAACAGAAAAAATGCATGAAATAAGCTTCTAATTAATGGTACTTTTCTGTTCCCAGCTAGTGAGCTGGAAGAAGGAAAATTCCTTGGACATTGTAGGAAACAAGCATCAATGCCAGTACAGGAATTCCTAGTCCTATGACATGTCCTCTGTCAAGCATGTTCTCTGACATCAGTCTACACTGAGTCTGTAGCAAACACTTTTATTGTTAACTTAAAAAATTTAGATTCTGCATGATACAAAATGCTACAGTTGCTTAATATGAAAAAGTCCAACTAACCTTAATTGAACTTAATTAATAGCACATATTTAATGAAAACATTCATCTTCCCTGCAGACCCAAGACTATTTTAAAGACAACATCTGATATTTCAGATAAACATAATCCTGTAATTATCATAAATCACTTCACATCAAATCAAACACAGGCAAAAGTTCAGATCTGACTCTGTCATCCTATTTTTATCCATTTCTCAGCCCTGTCCTCTCTTGGAGATCCTACAAATAAAATCTATTCTGAACCAGTAGTTTTTTTTTTACTTTCTCTTATTCATTAATCATTCGCTTATTTAATAAACATTTGTAGCATAAAAGATTTTGTTCAATGGCTAAAGAATAGAACATATAAATCTTTGCCTCAGTGTGTTTATCCTCAGTTTTAGAAAGTGGGATATACTAGTGCAAACAAAGTAAGGAGGTCAGTGTTCCAGAACCAAAACTAGAAACATTTGCAACATACAAAGTATGGATGAGGAACTGGTTCATCTGGTTGTCAATGAGTTTTTACATGTATTTCAAAGTATCCATTCTTGCTTTTTTATTTATATGTTCTTTACCTCATTTCTCAATTAATTCCAACACCTACTTAACCTACTTATGATCTTGTGAACTTCCACTTATTGGTACCCTTAACACCATGATGGAAAAGATACAGAACTCCATGCTTGTACTCAATTTGCACTAATGTCAGTGCCATTTATTCTGGACTGGATTTTCCTTGTAAAATTCCTTAACATATTATGTTGTAAGGTTGTTGTTAATGGATCTCAAATTGTGCTTCTAGAAATATAGAGTTTTCTCTTTCTAGAATGATCTTATGTGCTGTAACTGTTTATCTAAATGGTGACACATACATTCATCTGGTTTCAAGGTGAAATTTAATTCCCTAGAGTTGTCCTATGGATTTCTTAAAGTTTACTCTGAACTGGTACTCTGTTGATGTAAATTTTAAGAGTTACTCTCTTGTTCTTCATTGCAAGGAATTAGCTGGAAGAAAAAATGATTGAAGAAATTAAATCAAACATAAACCAATCTCATTAATTCAGATCCCACTAATTCAGATCAGACTCAAACATTATTTTGAGTTATCTAAAAGCAAAACAAAATTCTAAGTAATTGAACTATAGAAATAAGATATGAGGGAGAGAAAAATGTTTCACCTGACTCAAACACAGTTTTCTTAAATATATTTAGGCATTCCAGAAAGGCCACAAACATTTAAACAATTTATTATATGTTTGTTTAACATTCTCATCCCCTTTCATAATGCTAAAATAATAGAAACATAATGTGCATATGTCTAATACGTATAAGTATAGTTTAAAATATAATGAAGAATGTTGATGTTGCATATTTACAGTTGATAGGATTAAAAGTAAATTGTACACTCCATTGCAAATTTGTAAGTATTTTCTGCAATGAATTCTAATTTTATCATGAACATAACAATGTTCAAAACAGGAACCACTAGTTTTTTTTTAATCAAATAGCATATATTTTCACCCAATATAGACATTGGTCATATTCTGTATCTAGTATTTACAAATAAAACAGACTTGGTAGTACTTTGAGAAAGTGGCTTAAAACCCATTCAAAATGAATCCCATATTTTTCTTATTGAAACAGTCTGGCCCTAAATTCAATTTAGTATAATAAGTAAGACAAAATTACTCTTTCTGGATCAAGAGCTATACTTGGTATAGTTCAACGTTCTATTACGACAGGATTGTCTTAGAGTGTGCAGATGGATTAGTCCTCTGTTCCCTTTGTGTGTTTTTCACTGGCTCCAAGTGGTCATAGTCAAACTGAAGCAGTTCACATACAGTATTAGTGGACTAGGAGGTTACTCAATACTACTGAAGCTGGAATTAATCCTAAATATGATCACAACCCTTGTCTACCTAGTCACAATAACAATTATTGCATTACAATGATTACAGGTTTATTTAATAGCTCATTGTTCCAGATAAAATTTTAAAGATAGAATTTGTAATTTAAACACAAATAATTCAAAGATTGATTTTTATGGACATAAAAGAGATCAATTTTTCACATCTTCAGAGATAAAATTCAAAATCATCTTTTCCCAACATCAAGCTTTCACTCTGAAAACTGTGCAGCATGGCCTACTCCAAAGCCAGTAGTCAGAGTGTGTTCTGATTGCCTTGAATATCTGTGCAGCCAGTGTTTAAACCTTAGAGTGCCCTTAGATTTTACTGGTCATTCATGAACTTCAGGGTTACATTCCTGACATAAACATGGAGTTGATTGGATTCTGTGATTCCATTGGACACTAGAACATTTATTTTGCTTCAGAGAAAACACATTGTTAAGAAAGAATGATATGCTGAGGGCAGAAATGTTACACTTCCAGACCCATTTCAGCTCCTAATTAAATGTGGGAACTTTAGCTTTCTGTGTGCTCCTTTTTAACCTTTACCTTGTGAAAAATAATTAAGATATATGGCTGATAAAGAAAACTGGGATAAAGTCTTTTGTAATGCACCAGAAGTTTTCTTTTTATCAGTATAAGGTACAGTAAAACCACCTTCACCTTCATAATCAATTTTCCTCATAGGTCCAAGTATAAAATTCAGAACTTTCAGAAACAGGTAGGGCAGATGGGTCGTGATTTGTTATAGACATTAATAGATCTTTCTAGAATGGGAGGGGACTTTTCAAAACAAGAACTAGGGCTAGAGTAATAGCTCAGCAATTAAAAGTAGTTGTTGCTCCTTCAGAAGACCTGGATTCTAGACCTAGTATCCTCATTGTAGTTAAGAACCATCTCCAACTTCACTTCCAGAGGATCTGATGTCCACTTCTGGCTTTATGGGCACTATTCTTACATAGTACACAGACATTAAAGCACAGAATTCATACTATTAAAAAAGGCTAAAACTAAAATCTTCAAAATTGTTACCCCATATAAATCGTTCTTCACACATGAACACACACACACAAATAAGCAAAAGAACAATAGATAGATAAAAATTCCAGAACCTTACTATCCTTATTAGAGTTTATTTCATAATTAGTTCAGTGTTTGTTCATTGTGCTTCTACTGTTGTATTTTGAAACCTGAGCTCAGACACTTAATATTTAGTAAATACCAAATATATTTTTGAGTACCTACTTAGGGAGTTTGTCATAACAGTAATATTCCCAACATCTCTGCATTAAAATTCAATAAAATCACAGACCACCTTCATATCACGGTTCCGTGTGGATTTGTGGTTTTTCTTAGTAGGTCTAATCTGAAATGTATCACTAATATACAGATTCCTCTGTTTTTGAAATATGTCCAGCATAACTATCTAGCCTGTTGTAGAAGAAAGAGAGGGGGTATCTGAATGAAGATTTTAGCAATCGTATTGGGGTTTACTAGAGGCTGACCAGCATGAGTCACATGGCTCCAGGCTCCTGCAGATTTTAGCATGTGTCCAGAAAGAAGACATGGAAGTTATGCACAAGGCTTATTTCTTCCAAGTGGGGCACACATAAAGCTGTGCATCAGGAAGACAACTGCATATTCTCATCAGCCACTGTCTAGGATGTTCCTGTTGCTCAGACTTTCATTGGGTAGTATCACTGGTTAAAGGATTAAAAGTAAGTATTTATCGACCTATAATTTCTTTCATTTTGCTTCATTCCACTCAATTTTATTTTATGTTTAGGACAAGACTGTAATTTCATTGTCCATGATAACACTTCAAATGTCTTATAATTGGAGTCATATATTCAGTTACCTTTATTTTTACCTGAGAGTGTGCATTTAAGGCCTATCCACATTTATGATGCCTTGATAACTCATTTCCTTTAATTGCCCTCTGAACAGGTGCATCCATTTGTTTACACACTCGTCTGTTGAAGGACGACTTGGCGGCTTCCAGTTTGGAACATTCATAATAGACCTGCTATAAATATTCATATGCAGATTTTATGTAGATGAAACTGTTTAGCTAAGTTGTGTAGGTACATGGACAGACAACTATTGGTTCAATTGTCAACACGATATTTGGTTTTGTCAGATACTGCTGAACTGTGTTTGATGATTTAACCAAAGTTAACTGCCATTAGCAATATTCTAACCAACCAATATTGCAAATTCTTTCATTTGACAGTTCAATAAATTCATCCATGATACTCATTATTTTCAAAGTTGGACATGTCCTCCATTATAGAAAGATTTAGAGAGTTGGCTAGCAAAGCCTTTAGAAATATGTGCTATTCAAACAGAGTAAGAGTGAAGAGATGACTTACTGGATGATGCCTTGAAAGAATTGGTCATTTATTCCATTCTCATATGAATGAACAACTGCACAGGTTTTGAAGGCACATTGGTCAGATGATGAAAACTTTGGATTTATCTCTCTAGTAGTACAATTGTAGACTTCCTAATGATCTTCCCTGAACCCTTCTCCTGAATTCCTACTTGGAATGGAGTTTTACTGCTGAATTATATCTCTAATCTATTACATCTGAAAAAATTAGCTGAAAAAGACATCACAACTATTACCTGGCAAATTTGGATCCATTTGGCTTGTAGGGACATGCAAAATACTGGTATTGTTGTTTATTGTTATTGCTGCTAAGATTCATAGAGATTTTCCCACAAAGATATAAAATATCTTGAGGCAGGAGGACATAGCAGAGATGGAGAGACAGGCATTTGAATCAATGTTTTGTAATCTAGGATTCTAACTGACAATTCCCTTTTTTCATAGAAATGCATCTATTCAAAGAAAAATGATGACATAGACTAGCATATATGTGTATGTACGCATGCATGTACACACACATGTGCATGTGTATGCTCTACTGTATGTAATAAACACACAACAAAAGCTAAGGATGTAAACAAAAGTTGCATTGAAATTGATCATTTTAGAGTATATTTATAGTACATTATATTCAGTGTAATACATGTTTCATAGGTGTAAAACATGGGAGTGTTTAATACCTATGTGCCTATACTTTCAACCCATGTTCATTGAGAAAATATGTTACTAAACACAACTATGAAAAAATAATCATAATAATGAGGGGAACAATTACATACTTAAGAACTTCCTGAATAGGATTCTAGTTACAGAGGATATAAAGTTATCAATCAACAAATAGAACTTCATGAAATTCTTTAGAGAAGAAATTGTCAGTCATGTGAAGAAGCAGTCAGGAGAATGGAAGATAATTGTAGTAAGAATAATAAAAACCCAGAGATAGATATAGGGATTAAAGCTGAAGATCAGAGAAGCAAGTCTGTAAGCCACTGGGGAGACTTTTTACTTTTACCAATGCTCAGACCAAAGGGGTGATCCTCAGATTGCCTAGACTGAACCGTTTCTCTACCAAACCACTCCAGTGAGTTCCTGTCTCTTCCTCTTCACATTCCTCTCTCTGCCCAGCCATATTGCTCCTGTCTCCACTGCCCCAGTGCTGGGATTAAAGGTGTGTGGCTTCCAATCACTGGGATTATAGGTACGAACCACCATCACCTGGATCTGTTTCTGGATCAATCTTGTATAGCCCAGAGTGACCTTGAACTCACAGAGACCCACCTGTCTTTGTCTGTGAAATCCTGGGATTAAAGGTGTGTGCCACCACTCCCTGGGCTCTAGTGGCTTCACTTTGCACTCTGATCTTCAGGGAAGCTTTTTTAAAAAATTAAAATATTAATAAAATATTGCTTCATATCTCTTTTTGTTTAAAATAAAAATGTTATAATTAATATAAGAAAAACTTTGTACAATAAGTATAATAACTATATACAATATATACAAGCAACAAGTACATCAACAATGTCTCATCTATTTGCCTTTGATAAATTCAAATTAAATACTCCATTATCTATCTTGATATGTCCAAAGTCTTGTACCTAATTTGCTTTCTATCATAACTTGATTTCTGCATCTGGTATACAAGGAAAATTATAACTATCTAATCTTCAACTCTATCAGAGACCCAACAAAGCAATAATATTAACTGAGTGAGCATAAGTGCAGGCAAGCAATATCCTAAAAGTGTGAGAAATGACAGAAATAGCTGGCTGCCTGGACAGTCACCCAAAGTTTCTCTGCAATGTTGGGGCATTCATCTTCAGCCTACAGGCTTAGCATATCCAACAGACTTTTCTGTAAAACAGGATATGCTGAAAGTCTGTCCTTCCTTGTCTTGACAATGTTTGGCAGTCAATTTTATTTTCCTCCTGCTTGTTCAATTAGGATGGCATACTGTTAGTCAAGGTAAGGGCATTTTCTTGCCTGGTGATTTAAATTTGCCACAATAAAAATAAACTCCATGTGGAGTTTCTTCAATACCCACCATATTCTCTGAAATAGATTGTTGCTGTCAGAAGCAGACATGCCTCATTGAAAAAAAAAGAGCTTATATTTTTAAAACATCTTAAATGTCATAGTATGTGGATCTCTGAAGTGTTTGAAATTGACATCTCTATATAAAATATATCTCTATTTGGCCTTGGAAGACAAACATAATGTGACTACAAGTTCAATTTTAATAGGTGATTAACTACTAGCCTGCATTTCCTTAATATTAATTTTCATGGACTAGAAATTTGCATTATATTATTAAATGAGTTGTATAGGTACAATACTTTGGAGAAGAGTAGAGATGTATGCACAGTATGCTCCATCAAAATTAATCTCAAATTTGTATCAATAAACAAAGATTATGTACAATATGCAAAAGTCTAATCCAATGTAAAATGTTTAAAACTAGTCATTACTTTAAGAAAAAGATTCAATAATCTACCTTTTTATCTTATCATATCTAGATCCTGCCTTTTTTCTTTTCAAAGCAAGAACTCTGAGTCCAATCTCCTTTGTTCAATTTTGCTCCTGATTATAACCAATAACAACTTGTAACCAATTCCCCTAAACAATGACAAATATCCATAACCCACTGAATGACCAAAAACTTGGAAACTCTTGGGGACTTGGAAACTCTTGGGAATGTGGGTGCTGCATTCTTAAATTTACTTACTGCTGTCTAGGGGTAATGTTGTCTTTAGGAGATCTGAAAAGAAAAATTTGGTTTAATTGTCAGGTCCTTGGAGATATAACTGTGTCATTTGTTGTCCAGTTTCTTCAAATTGGGAAAGTGTAAAGTCCTGGCCAGATTAGTCTTTGAGACTATATCATCTCAACTAGCCACCTTGAAATTGTTTGGTGCAGTTTGTAGTCCATAAATGATGTTTAGGTGGTATTTTTCACATCAGTAATGTTTTCATAGTTCTGGAGGAATAGTCATTGTTGGGCCCAATCCTCCTTTTGGAACCTTCAAAAGTTGCTGTTAGTTGTACTCATAGTTCACTGCAGAAAACTTATAAGAGACACAATACTTAAATTATGTACAGAAAGATAAATGAAGTCTTTTTCTAACATTAGATAATAATCTATATAACTATTAGTAAATGATAAAAAGTTTAATATATGTTAATCTTATAAATTTTATTCCTTAAGAAAACTTTTAAAGAGTCAATATAAAAACAAAGGATTATGAGATCAGTGGCAATAAAATAAATAGTTCTTAATTTTTTGTTTTTCTTCTATTCCTTATCGTGTGGCTCTTCTGACATGAGACAGAAATTTTGGATTTTATTTTAACAAGCATGTTTGGGTTTAGAGAAGGAGAGAGTCATACTCCAACTCCAAAATCATCATTAGTCTTCAATTTGACTGGGACTACAAAATTTGTAGTTATTTGTAACTACATTTGCATTATATGTCTGTAGGGAACAATAGAAACAAACATTTGGGAAGATTTATAAAATTTTATCCTGTTGGAAATGTGATATACCAATAGGCCAATTTACTCTTTTTTGATGTGGGAGTCCCATCTGTATGCTGTGAATATAATTGGGTAATAAAGAAACTGTCTTGGGCCTGCACAGGGAATAGAGATAAGCGGGGAAAACTAAACTGAACACTGGGTGAAAGGAGGCAGAGTCACGGAGCAGACAAGAGCTGAAACTTTGCTGGTAGGCCATGACCTTGTGGTGATGCACACATTAACGGTGATGGGTTAAATTAAGACATAAGAGTTAGCCAATAAGAAGCTAGAGCTAATGGACCAAGCAGTCATTTAAATAATAGAGTTTCAGTGTGATTATTTCAGGGCTGAGAAGATGGGAACCAACAAGCAGCCTCCTTATAACACTTTTTCTTGAGACTTTTTTTTCTGGATTTTTTTTTCTTTTTTTTAAGATTTCTCAATTGTTCAGTAGTTTTCAGATTCCCTAGCTGTGTACCTTTATTCTCCTAAAAAGACAGAAAGAAAACCCTTCCCCAACCTTAATTTTGGAGAGGTTATCTTTTTGACAGGCTACATTCGATCAAATGAAGAGCATTTGGTAGTTTTATATGTTAGTTTAGATTAAATGGCTATATTGTTTGATGAATTATCATCCCTTCTAATTAAGATGTGCCTCTTGTTCAAATCGAAATTTATCAATTTTGATGCTATCCATAGCTTTTCTTCTCCTGTGGAAACAAAAACAAAACCTCTTTCCCAAAATAAAACATTCTATTATTTTCATTCTGAGCTCAGTGCATCTTTAAAGTTTACCAGCTGATTTAATTCTGAACAATTTTCTACTATCCCATGTCTCTCTAGAGCTGTACCATTCTCATTAACATTTAAAAAATTCAGTTAGTAAATCATTATATGATCTATCTGGGAGTATTTTTTCCTCCCTTTCTGTTTATGTAACATATTCTTTAGAGTTTGATTTGATCATTTTATAACAGACTGGCTTATATGATTATGTGGTATACCTGTGATATGCCTTATCTTATAATAAACAAAAACTGTTATATTTTCTTAGAGACATGTGCTGGAACATTGTCTTTACTTATTTGTACATTGCCATAATTTCTAACAAATGTGTGATTACTGAATCTGCCTTTTTCAAACTCAAAGCTGTTTTCCATCAAAGATCTGAATAGCTATCAACAATGTGGTGTACATATTTTAGTTTTCCAAATTCTATAAAATTGAACACTATCATCTGCCATACTTCATTTCTTTGAGTACCCTTTGAATTACTTCCTGCAGGTAGTGGTTTATGTTTACATAAAAATTTCCTTGGTTTGTTGTCACATGATGGAAAAGTCTGTTTTTTAACCTTTGCTATTGACATGGTGTTCTTATTTTGTGAAATTCTGAGGACTTAAGCATATTTCCAATCAACATTTGATTGATTTATGCATTACCTTGTTCTAGAAAGCCTGGCAGCCCCATATGGGATCTGATGTATATTATGTATATGGAATTATGCCTATTAATGATTGTGTCTGTAACTGAATAAATAATGAAATCAATTCTGTATCATCTTGTCTAAATTCAGTGGTTTCAATATCCAAAACAACTCTTTCAGCATATTATGAATCAGTAACTATGTTGATAAGTTCTTTAAAATCCCTTTGTACCATGAGAATAGCATATAATTCTGACTTTTGGACAGACTGATAAGGCTTTGATCAACTTTACTTAAATTTTCTGATTAGTATCCTGCATTTATTGATTTATTTGCATCAGTATAAAATTTAGGGGCTCCAGCTACTTGTGTTTCCTGCACAGTGTGAGATAGTATACAGCTAGGGGATATTTATTGTTAATCTCTCCCAAATATTACTGAAAGCTCTTGGCAAGGTTTCACTTTCTGTCCATAATTTGTCAATTTCATTATTATCAAAAGGTATTATAATTCCTGCTGGGTCTATTCCTGCTAGTTGATAAAGTCTTGATTTTCCATTTAGAATTTACTCAGAGACTTTTTCCATATACATTTTAAATTATTTCTCTGTTTATGTGATAAAACAATCCATTCAAAGATAATATATTCCCTCTGCATTAAAATTCCTGGGAATATTTGGAGGGTAATATCACCAGAATTCAGGTAAGATTCTAATCTACATGATCCACATGATCCACCTGTACCTTCTGTCATTTCTCATCTGTCAAAGCTAATTCTCTCTCAGTCTCAGCTGATAATTTCCTGGAATTATTTAAGTTCTTGTCACCATCTAAGCTTTTGTTCAAATTAATCAGTTCATCAGGACTTATCTCAATAGTGGGCTCTAGATGGAAGCATCTCCTAGTAATCTTTCAAAGTCATTAATTGTTAGCAATTGATCTCTCCTAATTTGGACCTTGTGGTGTTTAATTTTTTTGTTAACCTATTTGGTAGCCTAAACATTTAATAGAAACATCTCTCTGTGGTTTTTTTTCAGGAGCAATTTGTAATCCTCAATAGGACAAACTTTTCTTTATTTCTTCAAACATTTTAAAGTATCCACATGTGAATCAGAGAGTAAAACATTGTCCAAGCAATGGTAAACCATAGATCCAGAAAAATGCTTACATATCATTTCCAGTGGTTATCATACAAAATATTGGCACAGGTTGGAAATATTTAATATTTTCTGTGAAAAAATATTCCATTGATATCTCTTATCAGACTGAGAATGATTATAAGTAGGCACTTGTGAAGGACAATTTTTATCTACCTTTTTCCTGTAAAGGCATAGAGAAGAAACCATCTTTTAAACCTGTAACTAAAAGAGGCCATCCTTTAAGCAATAGAGAAAGCAAAGGATTTCCAGGCTTTAGAAAGCCCATTGTCTGAACTTCTTTAATAAGAGCTCTTAGATGTGTTACCATTTTCCATTTTTTCAGATTTCTTTTTAACAACAAACACAGGAGAATTCCAAGGGCTGGTTGATTCTTCAATATGCTGAGCAATTAGTTGCTCCTGTACCAGCTGTTCTGAAGCCTGCACAATTTCTCAATTGCTAAAGGCTATTCGCATAACCTTTGCATGTTTGTCCATCAACCATACTGAAGGTGGGGTTGTCGGTGCCTTTGAAATATAAACAGCTGTTGTGACCTGATCTTGTACAGCCTGAATGATCAATAAATGTTTTTATGGAACATATGTTAATTTAAGGTTTGTTTCTAAGATTAGGGGAATGTTAATCTGAGTATTCCATTGCNGTAACAAATCAAGTCCCCACAGATTTGTTGCTATCTTAGTCACATATGGTTATAATGTCCCTGTCTGTCCTTCTAGCCATATGCATTTGACACATCTCATGTTCTGCATTACCTGAGGTAAAATTTCAACCCCTTAAAACTGAACATTTACATCATGAAGAGGTCATTTTAGATACCAAGATTCTGATAAAATTATTTTTACATTCACACCTGTGTCTACCAGATATTCAGTGAAAACATCTTTTATTCACATTTTTAATTTTAATCTTTGTTCATTTACTGAAGTTTGCCAAAATACTCACTTTATGGTTTCTCCTGAATATTTTGTTCTCTCTTCTATAACCATTCTATTATCCAGAGGAATATGGTTTCTTACAATAGACATTAGGTTTTATTAATTGCCCTGGGGAGGAGTAATTAATCTACAATGGCAGAAAATAACTAGACTGGATTTGGCATAGGGGCCTATGAGAGGCTCCTCAAGGATTTTCCATATGACAAAGAATTACCTTGAATATCTCTTGTTGATGTGCATTTGTTAGTCCACTACCTGCCTTTAACTCACCTTCTGCATAATCCAGAAAGGAGGGGTACTCTGAATAGATTATTCTTAGAAAAAAACATTCTTTTCTAGAAATTATATTTGCCATCCCTTTTATATTGACCTTGTTTGTACAATTGAAACACTCAACATCTCAATTTTTTTCAAACCTCTGCAAATCACCTTTCCTAATGCAAACATCATTATGGTCATGAGACTGAATATTAATTGTATCTCAGATTCATTCCTTCAAAGATGTTAACCTTGTTGCCTTTAATGATCTAATTATCCTTTCGTATTGAGAACTAGAATTTTCAAAAGCTAGATATTCAATTATTATTTTTCTAGTTCCTGATTTTGGTATCATTCTATTTACTGCTGATGCCAATCTTCTAAGAAATCCACAGATTTCCTAAAAAATCCTGTATGACCTTAGTAAATGATATAGTCTTCTTTCTTACTTCCTCAATACTGTTCCAATGACTCAAAGCTGCTGCATGGCATAAAGCCAGGGTGTGACCATCATTTAAGGATTGCCTTTCTATAGTAGAGTACTGTCCTTCTTCAAGTAGTTGATTTGGGGAGATTTCCATTTCTCTAGGTATACTCGATTGTTCAATAGTCTTAGCCTCTTCTCTGAACTAGATGCTCCCTTATAATGTATAGACAGGTTTTAGAAATAATTCTATTACATACTGACTATGAGTTTAACCTTTGCTTCACAAAAGGTGAATGCATGCCTTATGAGACTATTAATTTCTTGAATCTATAAATCTAACTTTGGCACAGGAATCTATTCAGCTTCTACAAAGCATCTATCATTTGGCAATTCCTGTATGGTTACTGGATATATTAATATTCATTGAAAACCTTAGGTTCTTCTTCTCTATTCTTATAATGCAATGGTGAAAATTGGTTCTCCATTAAATTCCTCTGCTTGAATTTGAATATCTCTATGATCTGTTTTATTAAGTTTTTCTAAAAATTGTATCTTAGCTTATCTTTTGTTGCAAATAGTAACTAATTCAAATGGCTGCACACATTGAATTTGACAGTTTATAAAACAGAAAAAAATCAAAGGATGAGATGTGTGAAAGAGAAGGGAAAAGGGATGAATCTTAAGGCATTTTGGAAGAAGTGGGGGATTAACATGATCAAAATATATAGTGTACATGTATGAAATTATAAAATAATTAACAAAAAATTTCCAGAGGTTTGTGAAACAGAGTAAAGTTAAGGCATCAGTAAATACTAACAACAAGATTGTAGAGGGAGAGCTAGGAAACCAATATAGAATAATATGGAAAGGAAAAAGAATGACATTGTTTAGAAGAAAAATTATTGCTATGAATTACAGAAGAAAGCAAACATTTGAATGGTTAGTATTTCTGATGAAGAAAAAAAATTAGACAATGTTTTAAAACAGAAAATGGTACTGAATTAAATAAAATTCATCTAGAAAGATTATAGCAAATCTTAAAAAATATTTAAACATACATTGATACAGAAATATACTTAATGTACAAAATAGCTATAAAAATTATTATGTTTCAAAGACAATAAATGAATTGTAAAGTCATCTAGAATCTTACCCCTGATTACACACACATTTACTACCAGGAAGGGGAGAAAAAAGAGATGAATTTTCCTATTTATTCTTTATACAAGAGTTTTTGAGACAATATGTTCTTATGTAGCTTTGACTGGCTTTAAACTTATGATTCTCATGCTTTTCCCTTCTAGGAACTGGGATTGCAGGCATGTGTCACCACACCTGGCAAACCTTGTTCATTTCTGGGAAGAAGTCAATGCTAGAAAAGAATGTAGCATTGTATATTAACTATGCCTAACTGATCATGGGGGAGAAAAGGTGACCCAAAATTTTTATACCATACAAAGTTGGAGCTCAAAAATAAAGTCACCCCAAAGCCATTTATGCACTTTATTCACAGTAGAACTGAGAGTAAATGTCACCCCCGAGCCTTACATAAAGAATGAGATGGTCATAAAAATCTATTGAACCACAAAGTGATGCAAAATAAACTGCATAAAATGGAGGTACTGTGGGAGCAAAAGTGCCATACACTAAACTTCTTTTAATTTAGAGCTGAGGTAAAATGCAGCTAAAGTTTTGTAGTGGAAAAATTATTATGTGGTATAAACTGTGAAAATATATATGAAAATGCAACTAGCAAACCTGGAAATGAGAATATGAGATAAATGACAGAACTAAGAAAAAAGACATTATTTAATATGACAGGGCAAGTTACTCTATAAAAAAAACTCCAGCATATTGAGTTATACACACCATGAAGTTAGAAGTGAAAAAAGGACATCTGAGAATTCTAAAATTCTGAACAAAGACTATTCTTCAAACAAAATTAACTCAGGAATTAAGTTATAAGCATAAGTTAAGTGAGAGTAAAATTTATTAACTAAAAGTATATATTTCAATGATACAGCCATGAAGGCATCATTATTCCCAAAGATTCTGTCAAGAAAACTGTGTAGAAATAGCTCAAAATTAGTACATAAGAACAATTTTTCCAGGGATTTTTTTTAACTAAACTCATAATTTTAAAAGATGTATTTAGCAGACATTCAAAATATCTTTTAAGGAGATCTGACCTAAATTATATACCCAATAAAGTAGATATGATCAATTTTATATCTGAGAATAGTGTATACATGCTGTTTACAAGTGTCAAGGACCAGTTGTGTCACCCACCTCTGTGGTTTTGTTTATTAACACCCAAACAATGTTCAACATTAAAAGAAAATGGGATTAGAGAGAATTGTCAGTAGCTACAGAAACAGTGCTCTATCTTAAGAACAGGAGTATGGAATTCCACAGTCACTTGAAATTTTAATTCTAAATGATCTGGTGCCCTCTACAAGTTTTTTGAGTGCACCACTGTGCATGTGCGCATGTGCATGCGCGCGCGCGCACACACACACACACACACACACAAACACATATACACAATTTAGAAAAATCTTAAAAAAATAATAATAAAATAAAAACCTAAGGAAAGATGAAAGATATTGTTTTTGATCTGAATACAAACAAAATGGGCTGAAAACACATTAAAAGTTGCCAATCATTCCAGTCTGTAAGTAACCCTTATCTCAAGAAAAGCACAATGGAAAATGTTGAATATTAAGAAGACAACAATAATGAAGATGCCAAATTTAGGCCATATAGAATAGGGGCAATTATGTTTAAAGCATAATTCCAGGTGTGAACACATTTCTCTTTTCAAAACATGAAATTAAATAAATGAGTCATTCACTTAAAAGACAGTAAAATGAAATACAAACTAAACTAAGGAAAACAAAAAGTGAGAATTAATAAGTAAAATTGAAATTAATGATTTTGAAAACAAAAACAGCAGGATTAATGTATATAATAAAAAGTCTTTATTTAGGAAAATGGGTTATTCATTAACTAATTAGAACATGTGTAACTGTGTTGGAAGTAGAGTCAGTAAATGGAGAAAGACAATATTGACACTTTAATAAACTTAGGACAGAATGGAAAAAGTTAAATACTACCTTCTGTAACTGTTGATATATATACTTTAACAACTTAGTAAATAGAATGCAAATTTATCTAATCAAATAGAGTAACAAATTGCATTTCATGGACATTTTTCTATTAAATAAAAGTCCTTTCCAGTTTAAATATAACATTGCTATTATGTAATATATAAATAAACCAAAATAAAATATCCTCATAATGATCTCGATAAATAATCAAGCAAATTAACAGTAACCTTTATCTATACTTGAAATGTTTTGTTTGTGTGCCTGAAAAGGTCTCACTAAGGAAGGTCATATATTGTTGGGGGAAGAGGCTTATTCATCCCAGCTGCCCAGAACTGAAATAATAACACAGAAACTGTATTAATTAAATC
>LOJH01002266.1:0-31219 GCA_001685095.1 Ellobius talpinus | reverse complement strand
CTCTCTCTCTCTCTCTCTCTCTCTCTCTCTCTCTCTCTCTCTCTCTCATGTTGTTGCTGCAGTTTACCCAGATTCCCCTTGAACTTCTGACCCTCCAACACCTCAGTCTCCCCAAGTGCTGGAATTACAGGAGGCAGGAAGGTGACGTTTAAATAATCAGATAAGGACTCTAAATGCTCCACAGAGTTGAAGCGCATGAGGAGAAGTTTAAGAGGGAGGGAGGATGGCTGTTCCTAGAAGCAGTTGCCACTTCTCGGGACACCTCAGCAGCTGCCATCAGGTGTATTGTACCCTCCAGGAGCAGGAAGCGGTGGGTGCAAAGGTCAGAATATGATGGCTGGATGGGTGGCTGTTGAGACCACCCTCTCCTGTCTTCCTCCTGTCTGAGGATCCCCAAAGCCTCCTAGCTGGTTCAGATTGGGAGGTTCCATCCTAGCATCCCTAGGAAACCCCAGAAGCACTCTCTTTGGGAGCATTAAGGAGCCTCTGGCTGACTTGGCCCACCGCTGCTGGGCTTCCCTGTTCCCCAGCTTCCCTAGCTGATCCAGAATGTGCCGATGGGCACAGAGTTCCACCCACGTCCTACACAGCCTCCTGTTTTTTATTTCTTCCTCCCCCCCAGACATTTTGTGGGGGACTGGGGGAGTCTCTCTCTGCTGCCTGTACTGGCTGCGCAGGCCCAGGAAGGCTGCTGTAGTTAGCCAAGGCCCATTCTCTGGCCACAGAGCAGGAGGCTGAATGCTGCACCTTCCTGCTTGCAATGCTCTTCATTAAAATTCAGAAAAACAAAGAGGCTCAACACATCAAAAAACCACTGGGGGGCTGTTTTTGTGTGACTACAGTGCCCTTCCCTGGTGAGCTACTGGGCTCCATTTCTGCGGAGTGGATGCTTGTCGGTTAATTATAAACTCAGGGACTTAGTGGCTTTGGGGTCCTGTTGCCTCCTGTTTCAGAGTCGCACTAGATGAAGCCTTCTTTGGAATAATTCCCATGGCCACGGAGAAGTTTTCATCCGGGCTTGCTTTTCTTGAGCCTACATCTTTCTGAAACCCAAAGGACAAAGGCTGCATTCTAGTCCCTTAATTACTAGTGAACTCCATAGTGGCCTCCAGGCTCTTAACAACCTTGGAGGTCTTCAGCTGGCCTGAGCTAATGGCTAGGACTTGGCTCCTTTCTTCTCCCTACAACAGCAGCAAATTCCAACCCACACCGAGCGCTCAAGTGTGCTAACCGGAGCTCTCAGCACATGCGTACAGTTCCCCTGCGTTCCGTCCCACAGCCCCTGGGACACAGTGAAACATGCTTCGCCCATGTCCCGGATGCTGTCGGCTCAGAGATGTAAAGGGATTGTCCAGGGTCATCCATGATTGAGCGAGCGACAGTGCTGCCGTGCAGAAGCTTGTTCCACCGCGTGCATGGCACCTGTGTTTTTCTCCTTCCTACGTTGCCTTCAGCTTGCAAAAGTAGTCTGATGTAATGAATGGGCAGAACCCAACATTCTCTAGAACTTTCTGTCACTAATCCCAGAGCGGGCATCCCTTCTCGTTCTGAAGAGCCTGCAGGCTTGCAGAATGAGACCTTCAGTGTGCCTGAGCCCATGAGGCCCGGACAATGCAATCAGCATTTAAAATGGGGTGGCCCGTCTGGGGATGTAGCACAGTTGGTAGTGTTTGCCTAGCATGTACAGAGCCGTGGGTTCAATCCCCGTGCCACATAAACTAGGCACAGTGGCACCCACCTGTAATCTTTCTGTTAGGGAGGTAGAGACTGGATGATCAGAGGTTCAAGGTCACCCTCAACTTCATAGCAAGTTTAGCATCCATGAGACCCTGTCTCTAAAATAAAACAGAAAGAAATGTGTGATTAGGAGAGGCTTCATATCTGATGTAGCATTTGCTCAAAGATCTGAAGGAACTGATGGACAGAGGAAGACAGCTGGTCCAGTAGAGAGGACCCTCCCAGAGCCAGGAGGCTGGGATGGGCCAGGCCTGGCTAAGGGGTAGAAGTCAAGCAGATCAGGGGATATAGGACGCTCTGCCTCAGTGTGCCCAGGGTCTCTGGGTATCACAGGCATCCTCCACCTCTTCTGGCCTTCTAGCATCATAGGAAAACTTTCTTCAGCATTTTTTTTTAATTCCTATTCGTGTCTCAGCCTGGAGAAGCGGAGATATTCTTGCTGTGTGAAACGGGAACAATGGACTCTGTCATGGGCCAGAGGTCAAGAGGTGGCTATCTGATCTTAGGACGACCAGGTGTACCCAGTGTGCTGGGCAGACAGAATGTATTAAGAGGTTTGCGTGGCACAGCACTCTCTGGAATTTCAAGCTCTGGATGCAAAATCCCAGTGAGAAATGTATGGGCGAACCTGCAGCTGGAATTAAGGGCCTCTGTGTCTCTGGCTTGTCTCGGCTGATCCCCAGGAACCTCCAGGGCTTTTCAACTCCATGCTGGAGAGACAAACTGAAATAAGCTACTGATAGCATTGAGGGCCTCACAGGCAAGGACCTCTGTTAGTGGGACCTGTGGGCACACTGGGCTCAAGACCTCTGTGCAAATGTATTTTAAAAAGTGTTCGAGTTGGTGATTTTAGTAAACTTAGAGAGCCGGGCACATCACGGAGGTGTTGCTGTTCCCCAGCTGCTCCCTGTGTCCTTACGGTTACTTTTGCACCTGTCCCCAGCCCTACGCAACTGCTCATCCACTGTGACTCCTTAGGTTTGCAGTTTCTGGACATTTCCTATACGTGTGATCAGAATACGTCGATTTTTTTAATCTTGTGGCTTCCATGGAGAAACATTTGCTTAATCTCTATTGCTACATGGTGTTTTTCTCCACTATCTTTGTTTTGTTTTGTTTCTCATTGATCATTGGTGGATATTTGAGTGGCTTCCAGTTGGGGACTGAACTCTGCATCCAAGGCTTTATGTGGACAAAGGCTATCAGCTTTCTTAGGTAGATCCCGGGGAGTGAGGTTGCTGGATCATACATGGCTATGTGACACACAGACGGCCAAACTTCCCCAGAGCATTGGTTTGCTGCTGCTGTTTTTCCAGTGCTTTAGGACATTGGTCTTCAATTCTTAGTCTTTTTTGTGTCTCCTTGAGTCTTTTGAAGGTGGCTATTGGCATCTTCAGGAACATTCTCAGTCTCTCTTTTTCCCCTCTCTCGACTCCTCTGTCTGTGGGAGCATGTTTCCACTAGCCTGGAAGTGCTTTAGGAATGGGACTGGGAGATGTTTCTGTCAAGCTCCTATTCCTTTCAGGAGCACAGAGCCAAAGGAGGCCTGGCCCTGACCTTGAGATGCTAATGAGGTAGCAGAGAAAGAAATAGGAGCACTTTCTCCCCCAAAGCATAACCCCTGAGCTCTACTCCAAAGTGTGGAGAGACCGAGGAACTCTGGGAAATAAGAGGCACACTGGTTTGCTTGAGCAGGGGTCAGTAGGCCCCCGCCCATCGAGCCAGCCCGTTTCTTACTCTGTACTTTTGCCTGAACACAGCCACTTTCATATGGGCTCTATGACTGCTTTGGGGCTAAGAGAGCAGAACTCAGTTGCAAAGTAGACCATCCAGGCTATAACACTTGAAATGTAAACTATTTAGTACTTTCCAGGAAGAAGCTACCAACCCTTCCTGAGAGGAAAAGCTTACAATTTACTCTCAAAATTTAGCTGTTTGTTTCAATTCAGAGACTCATTGCAGCAGGTGTGATTTGAGTTAGACATAAGGAAAGACTAACAGAATGGAGATAGTCTGGCTCCTCAGAGAGAGAGAGAGAAATTCCCTGTGAAAAAGAATTAATGCATCCACTTCAGGAAAATTGGGACAGAATCTATCTGGGGATAAGAAACTGGGATTGGGGGATGCTGGGCTCCTATTTAGCCCTCCCATGCTATTAGCCTCTAGGAGGAAAATGCCTTCAGCAACCGGCCCAGGAGAGGCGGGCAGGGTAAGGGGGGAGTCAAGTGGGCACAGTGTGAGTACCAAGAAGGAGGGGAAATAGAATTTTATTTCAGCATTGGGAGAGCAGAAAGCAAAGGTGGCTGGGGCAGAAAGAGGAAGGGGCTGGTCCTCTGCGGCTGTGCTGTAGCGAATTAATTCACAGCATATGTTCCCAGCATCTGTCACAGGGACCTGGACTGGAGGGGTTAGCAAGAGAGGACCATGCCAGGGTTGAGCATTAGCCCAGAATTCCCAGGCTGCTGGGGCTATTGGCTTCCACAGAATGAGAGCCAGCCAGCCCGCCCAAGAACATCTGCCACAGCTGCAACCCGCAAGCCTGCCTTGGGGAAAAGAGACAGGCTCTGCTACAGGCTTTCTGCAAGAAAACACCTGGCCGAGGCAAGGCTTGGAGACTTGAGAGAGCCCTGTAAAATTTTCTATTGAAGTCCACCCTCCCCAGCAACCCCAGGTCTGACTGGAGGTGGCACAGGAGGAACAGTGGGAGAGGGTAGGGAAGCCCGACACTAGGTAGAGTGGCACAGTGATATTGGAACTTCCTTTCAAGTGAAGTCCCAGGACCCCTGCTTGCCATTTGGGCTGCTCGGTGCTATCTGTCCTTGGGGAGATGATAGCCAACTTGGAGGACACAGGCAGGAGGGCGAGCTAACCACGCAGACTGTGTCAGATCTCTGCTCTGCTAGATCAGAGTGGGATGACCTGGGCATGTTCCCACACCCCCACTTCTGTTGGGAGGTTGAAAACACTTCATAAGTCATGGGGCATTAGGTACAGATGGGGCCGGTGTGGGCATTTACCCCAAGGTCACAAACTGGAGGTCCACAGGCTGACTCGGATATACAGGACATGTCCTTATGATGAACAAGCTTTTTTAAGAAGTGCTCAGTTACCTATGGGCATTTAGAGCTGAAAGGGCTCCTACTGGACCCTAGCTGGGTCTCCAGCTTATCTCCGACTGGGAGCCAGGCGCGGGAAGATGCCTTTGCTCCGGGGCTGCCGTCCCTGTGGTGGTAATGACTTGAACAGGGAAGCACAGCTTCTTGGAGCAGTGACACCTCAGTGACACCTTGGTCCACCCTGTGTCCACTGTCTGCCTGGGCACTGCCCAAACCTTTGTCTATGCAGAGTGTTCCCAGAGTTCACCACCCCACAGTTATGCTCCTAGCCTGGAACTTGCACCCCATTCCTCCCCCGCCCCTTATCACAGCCAGGCCCCGGCCTGATGCAGAAAGACACTGTGGAAGCTCTAGAGGGTCTGCTGTTGTCCTGCTCTGGCCGGGAACTGACTCCTGTGTCCATTGAGGACACATGAAGGGTTTAGTGAAGCCTGGGAGGGAGGTGCATTTCTAGACCAAATAACTGGTGCCTCAACTATCGGCCCTCCCAGTGCTATTTACTAAACCTTGCCCTCAAGCCAAGAGCCTCTTCTCAGGAAGTCTCTGGCCTACGTGAGAAAGTAGAGGTTTTTTTTTCTGCACCCCAGTCCTTTTACTGAGCCTCCTTAGGGCTGGAGAACATGCCCGCCCACACATGAGCTCAAGACAGGGTATATATAGCCTTTCTCCAAGGAGGACTATGCGCAAGGAGTGTGGTTAGTGTGGCCTCCACCAGCCTTGCCTTTAGGGTCTGCCGCCGCATCCCTGAGGCTGCTTACTGGACATGGCAACAGCGGCTTCCCTCCAGCAAGGAACTCTCACCATCTCAGTGGCAGAGCTCCCCATTGAGCTGCCCAGCCCCTTCTCAAAGCTAGACTACCTCTGAAGGCTTATTTCCCCTCCCTCCTTCACTTCCTCCGAGCTCTCTAATTATGGTGGTCCCCCAAAGTTTCCTGTCACTCCTGCCTCCTCTCCCATTTATTGCTCATGAGTGTGAGACGCAATAAATCTTTGCTATTTCCAACTCAGCCTGAAGGAGGAAGAAGCGGGCCTCAGGTGGTCCTGCTAGGGCAGGACCAAGACCCCAGAACAGGCAGGCATGGGAGGTGTGAGCAGTGGCCTCTTCTCCAAAGCCATGTGTGAGTCCAGTGGCTTGGCTGCTTGTGTGTGGGATTGCAGGTGGCAGGGCAAAGACACTAGATCCTCACTGAGGATGGTGGGTACCGAAATGGAATTCAGCATCACTGAAGAGGCTCAAAAGGAGGAACTGAATTCCCACCACAGGCATTTAGTAAAAGAGCCTGGTCTCCTAGCAGGAGAAGGAAACCCTCAACTCTCTGCTGAGGTAGAATACAGTAAGCGCCTGTTGGCGACTATCTGGGCAAGTAAAGAGGATGTGAAGTTAGTTCCACTAGGCCTGTCAGGAGGCATGGATCACCTCCAGTGATGGAAGTGGCCTTGGATCAGGGTGTCCCCTCTGGGAGTGGGGGGAGGGATAAAGACTAGATAATTGTACCCTTCAGGCCTTGTCATGGTTCAATAGGCAGAACAGAGCGGTTCCTACTCTGCCGGCCAACGAAAGCTCCCCCCACAACCCGAGACAGGTGTTCTCTGTGTAACAGCCCTGGCTGTCATGGAACTTGCTCTGTAGACCATGCTGGGCTCAAACTCATAGAGATCTGCCTGCCTCTGCTGCCCAAGTGCTGGGATTGAAGGGGTGCGCCACTACTCGGCCCAATGAAAGCTTCTGAGAGCAGCTGATGGGCCAGCCTCCTTCTAATAGGATTTTGGGAGCTGGCTCTCACAGCATTAGGGCTGAAGGCCAAGGAGCAAAAGGGGAAGGAAAATTGTCCTCACTGAGTGCAGGTGAGGCAGGCAAAGGAGAAGATGCTTAGCAGGAAGCAAAGCCAAAGCTATAGACCATGCTTAGGTAGAGATCAGAGAGGAGCCACAAACCTTAAGGGATGCAAGCAGGTTGACCAGAGGGACAGCAAGAAATTTGGGGTGGAGGAAATATTCCCTGTCTTGGTTGTGGTGTCTGAAGCATGAATTCTAATTGTTCTTAATAATGAAACTTAGAGTCAGCTATCAGGGGATGAAAGCTGAAGGATCAGAGAAGCAGAGTGGCCAGTCTCTGGAGAGTTCTTACCTCTACCAACACTCAGACCGAATGGGTTATCCTGTCTCCACGAATCCTCAGACTGCATCTCTGAGCTCCTGTCTCCTCCTGCCTTGTATTCTTCTCTCCACTCAGCCGTATCACTCCTGTCCCCACCTCCCTAGTGCTGGGATCGAAGGTGTGTGTCACCACCACCCATCCTCTATCAGTGGCTTAGCTCTGCACTCTGATCTTCAGGCAAGCTTTATTTGCTAGATTACAAGCAAAATATCACTACCAGTGCCCATCTGTCATTCGTAAAGAGGGTAAGTTTTATGGCACCTAAATTACTCCTCAGTGACTCAGACTTGGTTCTCTCCCACAAGCCCTCTTGGAAAGGTGACCGAAGATTCCCCAGGGTCTTCCCCGGGGTTTCCTGGACCTGAGCTCTGGGTCAGGAGGCAAAGGGGCCCTGTTGTGCCGTCTTATCTACTGACCCCGAGACCAAGGTGCTGCCGTACCTAAGTTAGTTCTTCACGGTTACCTTCAGTGTGATTTGCCGCTCTGCAGTTTGGAAAGGGAAAAGCAGGAATTTTGACCACTGGAGAAAGCAGATGGCCCAACCTGCAGTAGAACCTCGGGGCCTCAGGGAACCAGCTCTGACATTCTCCAGCCAGTGCAGACTTATCCAGCACAGGGTAAAGAGGGACACAGGGAAACTGGAAGGATCGAAACAGTTTCGTAAGGCTAGCACCTGAAGAGGGCAGGCGCCACTGCACACTGTCTTACCTCAGAATTCTTCCCCAGCGAGGCCTCCAGCAGGGCCCCGAAATGACAAGGGGTATTTCCACTTATTCTAAGCCACCTCTTGGGTACAGAGGTCACGGAGAGAACAAGCTCTCTGGCTGTTTTTCTAGGGCAGTGGGGGGCTGAGGAGGGGTAGGAGGCAAGGCCATATCAGCAAGTACATGGAGGTCCATGTTAGAGACAGAGGGCCCTGGCTTGCAGAGCTAGACCAGGTGGCCTCTAGGGGTAGGAAGGATGCTGTATTTGACCTTAGAAAGAAAATTGAGTATGGACGACCCTGTGAGCCTTTGGCACTTTTGTTTTGTGTTTTTGTTGCTGTTTGATTCCCCCCACACACCCGTGTTTGCCCTCCCTCTGTCTCTGTGTTGCTTTCTGTCTCTTTCTCTCTGTCTCACGGGTGTCTCAGCTCAGTGTGTACCCAAGGATGACCTTGAACTCTTGGTCCTCCTGCCTTTCCTGCCCAAGTGCTGGGGTTCTAGGTCTGCACACCATGCATCATTTTTTGTGGTGTTGGGGTTACACCTAAAGCTTCGTGAAGGTGAGGTAATCACCCTACCAACGAGCTCCCTCTCAGACCCTGTGGCCCAGTGGTTTTTAGCATATACCTGGAGAGTGATCTGTGACCAGGTGCTCTGTTAGACAACTTCCTTCATGATTAAGGCTAAGATCAAGGGCCCTGCGGTGCTCTCGGTAGCTGGACACCCGTGTTCATATAACTCACCTCCAATCACACTGAGAACCAGAGTTTCCTAAGTGTTTGCCGGTTACACTGAGAACCAGAGTTTCCTAAGTGTTTGCCGGTTACCACGCAACATGCTCCGTGTCCATCATCTCACTCAGCTCTCTCAACGGCAAGATGTACTGCCAGCCATAGTCACTTCTGAGGGACAGGTAACTGAGGCTTGAGCCCAGGCCTTCCTCAGTTTGTCCCCAAGGAGTTCTGGATGGGGAGGGTAGCGGCCATGGCTCCCGTGCCACGTACCTGTTAGTGTCTTGTTCCTTCTTCCTCCGGACAGGTCACGATGAGGGTCTGCCGTCCTCGAGGCTCTCCTCCGGTGAGTGATACATGGCCAATGCTGGATGGCTCTGCTCCTTGCAGCCTCTGCCTATTGGTGCCACTTAATGGGAGCACTGGATGCAGACAGAGGAGTCCTGCCTTTGAGCCAAAAACATCAGGTTTTCTTACCATCTGCGATCTGCGTTAAGTTGCCGTTTAACATGTCTTCTTAGCAATAGAAGAAAACACCAACACTCGGAGGCAGGACTGCTGCAGGCACAGGCCACTCATGTCAAAAGCCCCTACAGAACTCCCTTAAATATGCAGACTCCTAGAGACTGGGTACAAGGAAGATGGCAGGTAGGCCCTGGATGAGCTGCTTCTCAAAGCCAGGATCAAGAAACTCTGTTGGAGGCAGAGATTGCAAAGTCCTGGTTCACAGTAAAGGTAAAATGTGGCCTCCTGTGGAAAGACCCAGCCACATAGTTTACTTCTAGAAGCAATAACTATAGGAAGCGGAAGTGGCATGGGCCTTGCTGGGCTCATGAGGCCCCTCCAGTGTCTTCCTAGCCTTCTCACGCAGGTTTCAGGGACATTTTGAGTTGATGACCTCTGATTAGAGGAGATGACAATGTTTGTATCTGTCAGTGCCAATGCCAGTGCCCGGAAGAGAACAGGGTAGATAGTTCGGATACTTACTTCCTTCCTGCACCCAGATGGCATTGCCTGGCATTGCTGAGCTTGTGAGTGGCTTGGGTTTGTCTCTCCTCACTCTGCCACCGTCTGTCATTTGGCAGCTGCTGCCACACACACTGTTAGAATGATGGAAACATGAAATGGGATCCCAGCTCCAGGTTGACTACCCTGCCTGGCATAGTTCACAGACCACCTGCCTTTTATGTTCCAGGGGGGCCTTACAAAATGCAGGCACCTGGCCTCCACTGGAGTCTTAGGGAATCTCTGGGGCAGGGTCTGGGAATGAGCACTTTGGAAAGAGTGGGGTCGGGGGACTAATTGAGCCTCTGGACAATGGCTTTCTGAAAGCAGGTGCCCAGGGAGCCCTCACTCTCTGCACCCCTCTCCTGTCACCCCCTGGGACTGTGGGCACCTGGGGAGGAGGGCTGCCTTCTGTCAGATTCCATCTCCTGTCACTTTCAGGGCCAGTTCATTAGTCCTTTATTATTCCCATTCTCCTGCTTATCATTATTAATGATCACGCTCCACAGGCCAGGGTGCTGACAGCTCTCCCTTGCCCATTCTTTCTGTCCGTCCTAACCCTGCCTGCTTATCTAGCATTGACCTGATCTCTTCCCCCATTTAATTAAGCAGCGCTGGTCAGCCCACTGCTCCCAGGTGGAGAGGGAACTAACATCTCTCCTGCCAGGCCTTGAAGTGATGGTCCTATAGTCTGGGCATCCACCTCTCAAACGGGTATCAGCACAAGGCAATGAGTTCCAGGCTGGGTTCCATAGTGAGATGCTAGTCAAAAAAAAAGACTAAGATGCTTAAGACTGGGACCACAGAGCATGACATCAAGGATGGACTCTTTGTGTGTGACTCTAGCACCTATAGAGGTCAGATGCCAGCAAGTGGACTTTCAAGTTGAGATTTGGGGAATAGCAAGAAAGCCACCCAGCATAGACTATCACCTTGGCAGCTTGTCCCTCCTCTGCAGACCCCAGGGTGATTGGCACATCCATTTCTAGTGCCATATGAGATAAAATGGGAGGTCAGAGGCCCAGATTCATAATTCAGAGGCTTATGGGAGAAGTGCCACAAATAGGAGGACATGATTGATTAGACCCAAAAAGCAGTTGCTGGCACAGCCTAAGGACAGGAAGTCGTCCCCCACCTTCAGGATAGCAACAGAAGTTGGGTGGACACTCACTTCCTGCTTCTCCCATTTGTTGTGCATTCATTTCTCCCCAAGCCTAAACTCACTAATAGCTTGATTCCTCCTTGCAACAACTCTACAAGGCATGCATTATCACCTCCCTTCTGCAGATGAGGACACCAAAGCAATGGGAGGCCTAGTAGCTTGTCTAGTCTCTAGTGAATGAGAAAACCACATGTGTCTGGGGCTAGGAAACACTGCTTCCGTGGGGCTCTGGATACAAAGGACCAGGAACCCTGTGGGAGGAGCTGATGCAGGTGGGCATAGCAGATCCTGAGGGAGGTCCTGATGCAGGAGGGCATAGCAAGTGGAGCGGGGTGCATGTGCACCTGGGTATTGCAGCAAAATGCAAAGATACCCAAGCGCCAGCCAAGGATGGATGTATTCATAGCAATTAAAATGTTTTGCCTGGGAGCTGTTTAGAGCTTCTATGTGTGTGTGGAGTTTTCTGACTTCAAGGTGTTGACAGGCCCTCTAAATGGTTTTGTGTTTTAATTGCAGCAAATGATGGCGGGGCCATTAGCTTTCTCCTCTCTGCAGTTGTTTCTGAACCCTTCTGTCCTCCTCCTTCTATTTATTCTGTTTAATTCAGTCAGGTAGCTCCGGGGCAGTGGAGATCAATACTTCCCTTTGATAGCACAGAGTCAGGTTTGAAACCTAGAGATAAAACTGACACATTTTGTATAAATTTAATTAAAAATGCACCTTTAGTGGCTTGTTGCGGGCACAAAGCCCAGTGTCTATCTCTCTATCTGCCTCTCTCCCTTTCTCTCTGCCTCTCCCCTGGCCTCCCTCTCCTGTTCTTTATTTTCTTGTTCCTAACAGGGAGATCTCAGAATCTACCTTACCCCAGAGTCTCATCTCATAATTTTGGACTTGAAACTTCTGTGCTGAGGGATGCTGAAGGAAGCCAAAGGAATCCTAAACAGATCGGCTGGGGCCTCTTTTTTTCCAGGGTAGGCTGGGGAGCGGGATTGGGGAACTGGGTTTGCTTTTCTGTTTAAAACCTTTGGAGTCCACGACCTGTGGACTCCAGGACCCATCTGGCCTGGAACCCACCGCTCCAGCCTGAATGTCTCTTCTTGGGGTGTGTGCCCCTCTTTCTGGGAATCTCAGGGCTGAAGTACACATTTGTCTGTGTTTTCTAATCGCTCCTCACAGCCTTCCCGCTGCCTCTCCCCACCTAGCTCCACTCAATCCCATTCGGTTTTCCTCATTTTTCACTTGAGTGGGTTTCCTATCCCCGACTCTGCTCTGGCCTCACTCTGCTCAACACCAATAAAACACACTCAACACAGGTAGAACAAGGTGCCCGGGGTTGGCGTGACAAATGACTCACCCGGCCCTGGCTAAGCGGGGCTGTAAATCGCCTTCCGTGCTAGCCCATCTGGGCCTGGGCCTGTTGCTCGTAGTCTCTTGGTGGGGCCACTGGCTCTGAATCTGGGCAGCCTCAAGACCCTCCTTGGGGATCCTGGATGCCTGAAAGGTGGTGGGGGTGGATTACAGGGCCATATACACCTAATGGCTCTCGCCTGCTTGTGTATATTAATTTGGTGGGCTGTAACTCCAGCAGCTGGCATTTAAGGCACACCTACTGTGTACCAGGCACTGTGCTTGAGGATTCACACTGAGTTTGAGTAGTCTCAGCAACCCTCAGAGGTCAAAATACAAGAGCCTCAATGTCTCAGATGGCCCTGATGAGGGCTCAACAAGGCCATATGCTTGCTCAAAGAGTGGAGTAGGACAGACGGACTCTACTCCCTACCCTGGGGCTATAAAGCCTGGGATTTCATTCCACGTCCCATGTGGGTGACACCAGCCTAGACACAGAAAGAAGTAAGATGTCATATCACCTCTCAATGTTACTAATTCAGGACTCTGGGGACCAGGCCACTGGGAATAGCCATCAGGTACATTCACACTGGGTTCCTTCCTGGATCCCCGAAACGACTCCCATCAGGCCCCACAGCCCAAGCACAAGGCAGACCTCTTGTGGCTCTGTCTCCCCACAGCCTGTGCTACTGAACTCTCTGGAGCATCCGTCAGGGTACCTACATTTAGAGAAGCAGAGAGGGTGAGGAGGATCCCTAGATCTTTACGTGGGTGTGGCACTCGGGACTCTCGTTACCGACTCTTTGCCATCATCCGTCCCTCGGTGATCCAGCAAGGGTGGCACTTTGATGGCTGCAAGTGCAAGCTCAGACTGAAGAGGCAGACACCACGAGTCAGAGCCCCTTGACTTCCTCTCCCTGCCTCTTTCCTCGCCGGCAATTACAAACACCAGCCGCTTTGTGTGGGAAATGGCCGAGATAATTGAAACGGAATTTGGAATCAGGGCCCTGCAGGCAACCCTTGTTGAAAGAAGAAATAAAGATCGTTTGGGTCACGTCTTTTGTAATTTGCGTTTAATAACCGTACCGGGAGGGATACACAAAGCCAGCTCCCAACCTGCCAGCCACCCTGCCCGTCTGCTGGGGAGGGAAGAACTGAGCCTGGCAGAGGCAGTCAAGGAGGTAAGGAGGGGCTAAGGGAAGGTCTGTGAAAGGAAAGTTTGCTCCACACTGGGCCAGCTGGGGCACCCGAGCTACTGGCTAGAAGGCGACTTTGTGGAAAACCTTCCTTGTCGGGTGGCCTCACCCTCCGTACTCTGCATCCCTGCTCACCTCCACTGTACTCCACGGGGACGGAACATGACTGCATGCACAGCAAGGGCCCCTTGGAGACAGTTGTAGTGGCTTTCTCTTTCGGTCACTCTACCTGTCACTCACACCAGCTGTGGAGTGGGGCAAGGGGCTGCCCATCAGTGTGGTAGACAGTGAGATGTACCACAACTTCCTGCCTGTGGGTTTGTGGTCCTCCAAAGGCACCCGGTACCTGGCATGGGGGTACACACCTGTAATTCCAACACCGTAGCTCCAGTCTGAGCTAGGAGGGTTGCCCTGCCTTCAAGGCCAGACTTGAATAAATAGTGAGTTCAAGGTCAGGCTGGGCTGCATAGGGCAAGACTGTCTCTGAAAACCAAACTGAAACAAAGCTGAGCTCTGGACATCCCAGGCCACCATTTCATCCTCTAAATTACTTATGCTTTGTGTCCCTAAAGAGTCTGCGGGAATGAGGATATTCAGGGCTCCCCAGCATTGCTTTATCAATCAAGGTGGGGCTTCATTGAGCTGTGAGAAGCCTAAGCTTGGAGTGGATCCATGGAGTTTGGGCTGAACTCTGTTCCCTCAGAACTCCTGTGTTGAAGCTGCAGCCCCCCCCCATAGTCTGGAGTGTAACTGGGGATACCTCTAATGCCTCCAGGACTTTAAACAGGCAATTAGTTTAAAATAAGGTCACGGAGGTGGGCTGCACCATATGAGTGCTTGTCCTTATAAGAGCAGGCGACGTAGGGACAGAGAGACACTGAGGGTGTACTGCCAAAGGAAGGCCATGTGAGGACATGGCGGGAAGATGACCATCTGCGAGCCCAGACACAGGCCTCTGGAGAGTTCAGAGCTGTCAACAGCTTGATCTTGAACTTCTAGATCCCAGACCTGTGAGAAAACGAGTTTCCGTTGCATAAGCAAAGCCATCTGTGGTGCTTCATTAGAGCTGGGCAGGGAGATGCTGGCCTGGGTGGTCCTCACCTGCAGGGCTCTTCCCTCCCCTCATAGAGATGTGCTCCAAAACCACCAGATAGGAGCTCCAGCTGCTTCCCTCGCTGGTGGGCTGGGTTTGCCCACACATAGCCCCTCCAAGACTCCCACTATGGTCACCAGGCTCTAGGCCTGGATACTCAGTGGTGCCCAGCCTCTATCACTTCCCTCCGCTGTCAAGACTCTTTCCCCAGGGCAGGCGGGATGGCTCAGTGGGTAAAAGGGCTTGTTAACACAAGCCTAGCGAACCGATTCCAATCTCTGGAGCCTATGTAAAAAATCTGGATGCGGTGGAGTATCAGTCATCTGCACACTCCTAAGGCAAGCCTGGAGTTCCAGAAGAAACAGAGAGAGCCTGCCTCAACAAGGTGGAAGGAAAAAACGGACTCCCCAAACCTGAACCCTGATCTCCGCAGGCACACGTTCGCACATGTGTTATGTATTTGTGTGTGTGTGTGTGTGTTCATGTGCAGGCATGCATGTGTGTGCACATGTACACACATAAATATCCTCACTCAAATGTACAAAACAATACAGAACAGCCAGGGCTATGCAGAGAAACCCCATCTCGATAAAACGAAACAATACAACCCCCACCCCACTACTACAAAAATGTTTAAAGAAAATATTCTTTTACACACACACAAATATGTGTGTCCTCTAATATGAGTTTAGAACAAGCAGTTACCTGCACCTGGGAGCCTATAGTCTGTGGTATTTCTGGGCAAAGGGCAGTAGTAAAGGGAAGTGAGGCAGGAGCTTTCCCATGCCTGGACAACCTGAGTGAGCAGTGGGAACCTCTCCTGCCTGCAGACTGTGGAAGAGGCCCTGTCCTCAGGGAGCAGGCCTGTGGGCACAGGATCACTGGGCCCTAGCAATTCTGTTCCTGACCATCCAGTGTGGATGGTTTGGACCATCCAAAGGGCAGGTGTGGGAGGCAGAGCGGGGAGGGTAGCAACAAATTGAAGTCAGAAGACAAACATCATCCTGGACTTTGCCACCCATGAGGGCTTTGCAGGGCAGGGGAAGTAGGCGCAGACTTGCTCACATTCCTGAGAGGGGCTGCAGTGTTCTCGAATCTTCTCATTTTAGTACCTCCATGCTGGCAGAGGGAGGCGTGAAACAGCCACTATAGAGAGCAGGTAATATGGATTGGAGAGGTTAAGGACTTACTCACAGTTGCACAGCCAAAAAGTGACAGAGCTGTCATTCAAACCCCAGACTCCTATACGCCCTCCTATTCAGGCAGTTCTTTCTAGAACCAAGATGACGCCGACAAGATCAGGTCTACGGCATATTGCAATGTGGCCTCTGAGATGAGAGAGCATTTTACATTTTTAAATGTGTAAAGGAAGAACGACAAGATAAGCAACATTTCCTGAGAAGTGAACATTATGTGAAGTAAGTGTCAGTGTTCGTGCACAGTTGTGCTGGCACACAGCCACGCTCATTTGCTTGCTGACTGTTCGTCTGCTGTCCTACTGCAGCGACAGAATGGAGTTGTGTGACAAGGACCGTGTGGTCCTTGATACCTTTAACAAATACTTTCTGGGCCCTTTCCGAGTGCTTTTGCCAACTTTTCCATCCAAACCCTATAGCTTGGGGGTGGAAGAGGTCTTAGACACCCCTCCTTTCCCGCTTTCCCACACACCCAATTTCCAAATGAGCAGAGCAAGGCCTGTGGCTGCCCAAGGTGGCCCTTGGACCTGGCCTCTGCTCAGCCTCCTCCTCTCCCCTGCCTTGCTCTGGGCAGTAGCTGGGGATGGGAAGCAGGACTTTGCCCTCTTCCCTGGGCTCATCCTCATCTGTGCCCGAGCCTCAAGAAGCATCCTTGCCAGGTCTTCAGGTTCGGGTACTCATGACCCACAGAATGCACAAGAAACTGGGGGTCCAGAGGGTCCACGTGGCCACCTGGTTGACATGTTGATCACACAGTTGAAACTTGGGGTTGTCTCATGGGGCTATGTGTTGGGTTTAAAACAGGTTCCAGTCCTGGTTCTGGATACATGGTGGCTTTAGTTTTTCTCATTCAGAAAGTGGCACTCATCGAAACTTCTACTCATTGGGTCTGGGTGAGCATTCAGGGAGTAAATGCTCTCACAGGGCTGGGAGTGGTGACACCTCAGTGTGTGCTGAGTGTGAGAGAATGATGGTATTATCATTATATTAATTATATATAATTTTATAGGCTATATATTTTATATAATATATAGTTTACCTTTGGATGGTGCTGAGGATGAAAGCCAGAGCCTCACACAAGTGCCCTGGGTGACACCCCTGGGCTGTGACTATCACTGGAAGTCTGCTCTAGCCAGCTCATTGCTCCAGGCCTACAGGGCAGAAGCAGAGAATTCCACAGTCCTGCCTCATCCCTGAACCCCCAACTTCAGGCTTTCACAGGCCCATCAGCTGCTGAAAAAGGCCATGGATCGTAGACTGGGATCTGTGCCAAGTTCTTGCTCCCAAAGCCTATGACAGTGAAGGAGGTACTGGAGGGACCAGAGGGTCAAGGCCACAGGTAAAGTGCCCTCTGTCCTAGGTTTGGGGGTGTTATGGAAATAATAAACAGTGAAGAGCAAATGAGTGGGCTGGGTCCCCCCAAAATAACTCAGAGCCAAAAAAAAAGAAAAAAAAGAAAGAAAAAAGCTGCAAAAGATGAACTGTGTGACAGTCATTTCTATGGATATTAGAGCTTGCAGGCAAGCACTGAAGCCTGTTTAAGGACAGTCCTGAAGAGCAAAAGCAACACACAGGACAGCACACACACGACACACACATGAATGTGTGAGAGTCTTTCATACATTCTCTCTTTCATGTGTGTATGTTTAGGGACCTTAGGTATCTTGTCGGAATAATGGAGAGATAGAGAAACGGTGATAGAGACAGAAAAGAAAGATTAATGTATGTAAGGCTCATTTTACAAACCCAATAGAACGTGGCAGGGACACGAGGAGTCCAACATTTTACCCAAAATCCCCAAAGACGGATAGGTCTGGACCAATGACTTTGCAGACAGTGTGTGGGCACACACCGGACATTCCTATCCCTTCATCTCTGCCCACCCTGCTGCTGGCCTGGAGTTGGTCACCTGCTCCTCTCCTACCCCTGCCTCCTCTCTGTTTCACAGCCCTGTCCCATCTGCTAGCTGTGCCGCTCCTTGCTCTGTAATCGATCCACTCCGAGCCTTGGAGCAACCGGCGCTGGTATCGTTCCCGGTGAGGCTGAGGGGCTTGGAACATGTGTTTCAGAGAGGCAGACACCAGCTGGTTAGGGAGATATTTGCATATTCAATCGAGCCCCGTAGAGCCAAGATGGGGTTGGAAGGAAAGGCTGTGGTAGGACTGAGAGGAAGGGAGGGCTCTAGTCTGCTGGGGTCAGAGGAACAGATTTCAGCTCAGAGAGACAGATGGTTAAAGGAGACAAAGAGGGAGATGGCAAGTCCTGACTGGCACCCGGGGATGCCATCGCACCACTGAAAGTGCGGTCTGTCTTCAGAGCACACTGTGGTTCTCGAGCCTTCCGCTTCTCGGTTCCTCCCTCTTGTAGCAGGAAACAGTAGGGTCATTTCTACTCTGCAGATGAGGAAACCAAGGCTTGGACAAGTTAGCTGCCTTGTTTGAGGTTACAGGGCAGCTCGTGCATGGACTCTTAAGTCTGGTGCTCTGTTCCGACACTCAGAGCCAGTGAGGTTTGCCAGCTGCATTAGTCCACCCCACACTACACCCCCACGGGGTGTGTCTTAGCGTTTCTATTGCTGTGAGGAGACACCGTGACCACGGCAACTCTTAGAAAGGAAAACATTTCGCTTAAGTGGTGGCTTACAGTTTCAGAGGTTTAGTCCATTATCATCGCGGTAGCGTGCAGGTTGACACGGTGCTGGAGAAGGAGTGGCTACGTGTTGATAGACAGGTAACAGGAAGTAGACTACCTCACTGGGCGTGGCTTAAGTACATATGAGACCCCTGCCTCCACAGTGACAGACTTCCTCCAATGAGATCACTTCTACTCCAAGAAGGCCACACCTCCTAATAGTGCCCCTCCCTTTGGGGGCCATTTTCTTTCAAACCACCGCAGTGTACCTCTTGTTCACTGAAAATGCTGCCTTCTAGGTTATCATTGGCCCTCCCACCCCTGTGCCGAGCCTAGTGGTCCCTTTCATCATCTCTCCTTCCTTTGGCTTCTCCCCAGAATTCCATCTAGATGACCAGAGAGCTACCCTTCTCCTTGGAGCAGCCTCTCTTCTGGTTTCCATGGCAACACCTCTGAGCCTGCCTCACCTCTAGGCTGCCCTGTCTCTGTTCTCTGCTTCCCTTTTCAGAAGTGGGGCTACTGAGTTTGGGCCTCAGCCCTAGCCTCAGTCTAGGCCTAAGTGATCTCACCTATCTTGGCCTTTCAGATGACATCCATCCTGGAGTGACAGCCTCAACTCTGGGCTTGAATCTCAGTTGTGCTGTCAGTTAGGTGACCTTGAACGACTTTTCCACGTCTCTTGCTTTAAATGAAACCCATGGGGCTGGAGAGATGGCTCAGGGTTAAGAGCATAGGCTGCTCTTCCAGAGGACCTGAGTTCAATTCCTAGCAACCACATGGTGGCTCACAACCATCTATGAGATCTGGCGCCCACTTCTGGCCTGCTGGCATACATGCAGGCAGAACACTGTATACATAATAAATAAATAAATCTTTAAAAAAAAGAAAGAAAAGAAAGAAATCCATGCTCCAAAGGGTTGCTATGAGCATTGAGTAAGGTGTCACCACTCTAGCACAAAATGGCATACAACAAGGGCAAGAGCTCATGACCAGCATCCCAAGTAGCTTCCCACCCCAGGGCCTTTTCACTAGCTCATCCCACTATCTGAAATGTTCTTTCCTTGCATTCAGATTTCTTGACAACGAGGGTTAAAGCAGTTCCCAGCCAGTCCTTGTCACTTTACCCCATTCAATGATCTGCAGAACACTATTGTGGCTGCAGATTGCCTCGCCTACTTTCCTTTAGTGCCCAGACTTGAGTCACAAGTCTGTTTTGCTTGCTATCTTTCCCCATGCCTAGAAGACCACCTGTTGGTACCAGGTATAATTTATCACAGGAATGATGCGAATACTGGCTGCCATCTCTAGCCTGCGCATGGGCTGTCAGTGGTGACATGGTGGAGATACAGGTGGCTTTCACCTACAGCAGCTTGAAGAGTTCTTTTCAGAAACTTCCAATCAGGTAAATCCAGGATTCCTGGCTTGGATGCGGAAGAGTTTCAGGATGACATTAATGAAGCACAGCTGGGGTTTATTAGGAGCCTTCAGTATAGAGCTTAAGAATAGGACTTAAGAGATAAAGGTTGAGGAAGAAAGACATATCCTAGGTTATGGGTGTGGATTTCTCAAAGAAAGTCCCCCTTCCTTATGCACACACACATATGCACACATATATGTATGAACGTGCATATATGATTTTGCTGATTATTGGAGCTACTATCTTCAAAGCCTTACTAAGAAATTGAATGAGCTCACAGGTGGTCCCTGAGGAGACCCTGACAGAATTACTATGGATCAGGTAAAACTGGAGGTCACAAGAATGCAGAAGGATAGGATAGCTTCATTGCAAATAAAGTTAGTGGTCTTGTTTGTGAGATTCACAGAAATGCCTAGGTGAGCCATGAGGTCCTACGCAAGGTCATCTGCCATCAGCCTGGTTCATTGCCACGTGACATAGGAAAGGGATATTGTTGGCAGTCTTCACAGCAAATGTCATCATTGAGCTGGAACCTTGCCTCTCAGTTACGCAGAGGTTTCCGGCACACTCTGTGGTTAGCGCTTCTCCCTCCCTCCCACGCCTTCTATCTTTCTATCCCATGGCTGAACTACGTCCATCACTGCCATCCTCACGGTCAATAGCTTTGGAGGATGAGGTTTCCCAGGTGGAAATCACGAGGATACCCCTCTGTGTCTTCAAGCCCCAGACATGCTGAGAGTCTCATCAACTCTCCTCAGCTTCCTCCCCAAGCTCAGCTGAAGCCACCACTCTTCCTTGGAGTGGTTCCTGTCATTCCAGGAGGGACAGCTTTGGGAAAGGCTGCGAGCTGTAATCACCATTCTAGAAGACTGTGGGAATTAGGACCAGAGTAAAGTGTAGGCAGTGGTCCCTTCCAGCCTCGTGGAGGGGCTCAAGGCTGTACACACCCTAGCTGAGGAAGAGGCGTGCAGGGGAAAATGCCCATCCACCCTCAAGTCAGAAAGTCTCCCAGTTGTCCTGCTCTTCCTCTAGGGATCCCAGTGAGATTCCCAGAATGTGATGGTTATAATGATAATGACCAGCATAGGCTCATAGTGAGTGGCACTATTAGAGTAGGTGTAGCTTTGTTGGAGGAAATGTGTCACTGGGGGTGGACTTTGAGGTTTTAAGCACTCAAGCCAGACTCCCGCCCTCAACCTGCTGCCTGCTGATCAGGATATAGAACTCTCAGCTACTTCTCCAGCACCATGTCTGCCTGCACGCTGCCATGCTCCCCACCATGACATGGTCTAAACCTCTGAACTGTAAGTCAGCCCCAATTAAATGTTTTCCTTTATAAGAGTTGCTGTGGTCATGGTGTCTCTTCACAATAGTAGAAACCCTAACTAAGACACCAGAAACTCCAGTCCCTAGGAATAGGAGGAAGGAAGGTCTCCCATGAACCACTTCCCCCAAAGTTTCTTCCCCATTCCCTCCTCAGGTATCCCCCCTCTCTGGCCTGGCCTTTATCTCTGGGGCAAGGACAGCAGAGGCACCTGTGCCTGAACAGTGTTGGCGGCATCCTCTGCTCCTGAGAGCTGGAGCCTGCTTTGTGAGCTCAAGTGGGCAGGGCCTGCATATCAGTTACTTTCCATGCTGTTGCGATTAAATACTCTGACATTAATTTGGGTTCATGGTCCATCATGATGAGGAAGTAGGGGTAGCAGGGGCCACATCGTGTTGGAAGTCAAGCAGAGAAATAAATATTTGTGCTTTGTTTCTGTACTCACCAGGGTTCTCTAGAGTAGCAGAACTTTAGGATACATCCCTCTGTATATATAAAAAGGGTTTGTTTTTTTTTAAAAAAAATGACTTACACAGTATGGTCCAATTAATCCAACAATGGCTGTCTATGAATGGAAAGTCAAGAGTCCAGATGTTGCTCAGTTCATGAGGCTGGATGTCTGAGCTGGTCTTCAGTAGACGCTGGAATCCCAAAGAATTGGGCTCTATTGCCAGTAAGGCAATGGGTGTGCTAACAAGAGAGAGCAAGCAGGCAGAGGGTGAAGCTTCCATTTTCCATGTCCTTATATTTCACTTCCAGCAGAGGGCATGGCCCAGATTAAGGGTGTGTCTTCCCCCTCAAGATTTTAAAGGCATGTGTCTTCCTACCTCAAAGGTCTGGACTAGAAGTGAATCCACCCATTTCAAACCAAGTGTGGTAGTTTGAATGTAATTGGCCCCCGTAATCTCAGAAGGAGTGGCACAATTAGAAGGTCTGGCTTTGTTGGAGTGGGTATGGCCTTAGAGGAAGTGTGTCACTGTGGGGGTGGGCTTTGAGGTTTCTTATGCTCAGGATACCACCCAATGTCTCAGTTCACTTCCTGTTGCTAGTAAGATGTAGGACTCTCAACTAACATTCCAACACTATGTTGGCCTGCATGCCCTCACACTCCCCACCATGATGATAACAGGCTGAACCTCTGAAACTGTAAGTGAGCCCCCTCAATTAAATGTTTTCCTTGTAAGAGTTGCTGAGATCATGATATCTCTTCACAACAGTGAAAACCCTAGCTAACCTTGGCTGTGTTAACCACCATAGCCTGGAGTCCCCACAGTTTCCTGGAGATTGGGTTGCAAAACACCCACCTACTTCCTGTTTTGTTCAGCTGCTCAGATATAGGCCCTGGCTTTGATCTGCCCACTACCCAAGGAAAGTGACTTCAGAGAATGGTCTAGAAGCAGAGGGGAGGAGAAGGAAAGAGATTTCTATGAATAGTATTTGCCCCAGTTAGTTGGGGAGTAGATCCTGTCAGCCATTAGAGGCATCCCGTTTGAAGCTGGACGTTGGAGAGAAGGGCTGCATTAGGTGCTGACCCCCTCATTAGGCTCATAATCTTCACTTCAACTGTAAAGTTCTGTTGTGGAGGCCAGGGCACCAGGGAGCATGATTCTGTTCCCCCTTATTACCAGTGCTGTGGGCTCCACAGAAGCAAAAGGCAGGAGGCTGTGTGTGCACTGGGCAACCCCTGAACATGCAGGCATCCTGCCCATGTACCCTGGATGGCCTGCCTTCTAGACAGGAGCTTCCAATCAGCAGACTATGCCTGGGAGCTCCTCGTTTTCTGGGAAGTGCTGGTCCTCAGAGAAGGACCTTGCACAAAGGATGGGGGGCTTTAGACAGGACCCATTTTTTGCCCAAATCTTGGCTACAACCTTCTCTGGCATTGTTTGTGCCTCCTTCTCAACACACACATGGAGTTTTGAGAGATGCCAAGGGCGTTCAGAAGGGGAATCTGAGCCTCAGATAATTTCAGTGTCCTGCTCACCCAGGTACCTCCAAGCAAAGCCTGACCTGACCCTACCTGAGTGCTCCTGCCAACCCTCCAGGCTGTCCTCCAGCCCTGCTCTGGGTCTGCAGGTAACCTTACTGCCCCTCACCCACCATTCCCTTGCTCCCACAAGGCCATGTCCCATCTCACCTACTTTGGGCTTCTGAGTCAACTCTCTCTGGGAGTCCATCAGTAGAGGCCACTCTTCCTCAGAAGACAAAAATAAGTCCGACTACCTCCTTCCATGGTGCCAGGTGACATCCCGCCCTGTCTCAGTGTCTCTAAGACATCCCAGTGGAAGATCTGAGCTTGCCTATATGCAGGTGGCATTGGTCAGCCCTGGAGTTGTGCAACACACGTCCAGCATCACCCTAGCCAGCAGGAAGGGAGTTGGGTTTTAAGGCAAGAGGAGACCCCAGTTTCTTCTCCCTTGATCCTCAGTCTGACTCGGGGTGACCCATGTTAGAGCAGAGACTGCTCACTTCCCTCTTAGGGATGGCTTCATCCAAAACTCTCCACCCCCACCCCACTGACCACCTCCTGTGGCTTCCTGGCTTTCTTGCCACAGGACCTTAGCTCTAAGTCATCTCTTGGGGGCAGAGGAGGCTAGTCTCTGACCTCCCAGTCTAACTAGTCAGCTGCCAGCACCAGCCTGGCCCCCCTTGACCTCCTCACCCTGATTACCCCCTCAGGACGTCCACCACAACTATATTCACCCCCTAGTTCACATGGTTCTTGACTCCACCCCACCCCCAGCCTTGCCTGAAGTCTCACCTAGTTCCCTCCTATCATTCCCAAAGTTCACTGGGCTCCCCTAGCTTTCCTTGGCCTGAGACTAAGCACTTGAGCACTTAGGTGCTAAACTCAGTCCTTCCCTGTAAGCAACTGTGTGACTTTAGGCTACTCTCTTAGCTTCTCTAAAAACTAAGTCAATATAATATAAATGTTAATGAACACTTATAAATAATTTGGCCTGAGCAAGAATCAATAATAAGCATGCATATGAATTAACCCAGGAGACTGCCAGTAAGCTGTGGCGGTGGAGGCCCCAGCTTCCCAGGGAGCATTGCTGTTTTCTGGATGGCCTGCAGGGGACTCTGGTTTCCCCCATCCTACCTTTGGCTTGGTACCCTGGCAGGCTTTGAGGCTATCGATCACACCCAACTCCTTCCTCTCTTTGCTATTATGCCAGCTGTAACGAATACCTGAGGCAGTCATCTTACCACGAGCATAGGGTTGCTTGGTTATGGTTTCATAGGTTCTAGTCCACAGTCGATGGGCCCTGTGACTCTGAGGCCTATGGTAGTGTACAACATGTCCTGGCAGGCACCTGTGACAGAGGAATATGCTCACTAACAACCAAAGAATGAAAGAGTTCTTCTAGTTCTCCTAAAGGACATGTGCCAAATAATCTAAAGGCTCCCAATAGGCTGTCATTGTTTCAAACCATGAGGTTTGGGGGCTGTTTGTTAGAGTAGCACAGCTTATCCTCACCTAACTGATACAGCACTATTTACAGAGTTTCTCAATTTTGGGGGTTCAGGACCAATGGCCTTAAAATCCCATGGTGCATTCTTGTTAAACATGCAGATTCCCAGGCCCTACCCCAGAAGTACTGGGTCAGAGTGGTCAGAGGTGGACTCAGGAGCTGCATGAGTAACTCTAGCATAAATCTTAGCCATGAAGGTAGTGGGAGAGGCCTTAGCCCATATTCCTCTGGAATATCACAGCAGACATACTCCATGGTCCAGCCTGGGCTCTGAGGATGCTGCTGGGCTCAGAGGTTAACTCTGAGCAATCAGAGGCCAAGTTTACAGCCACAGCAAGCTACCTTCGCTACCTTTCCCTTCAGCTACCTGTCTCCATGCCCCTCCCCATCCACTGCTGCTACCTAGAGAAGCTGCAGATCCCAAGAGCCTGGGTGGGGGAAGGGCCCACCATGGAGCGAGAATCTTAGAAACCCTGCTTGATGGATTGAAGGAGACGAGACCATTCCCCGCTGATGGTTGACACGCCGCAGCCGTGACAGGCGGCGATGTTTGTGCTCTGAACCTGCAATCTCAGTTAATGGGGAAGATCGAGGGATTCAGAATGAGACACGTGGTGGGCCGGCACCACAAGGCAGAGAGCAGCCCAGTTCCGATGACTTCTCTGTCCCAGGGCAGATGGAGAGCCAGCCTGGCCCTGCAGGCTCTCGGCTGCCCCTCAGCTCCCTAGGGCCATGTCAGGGGACCAGGTGGGAACCTCAGAGTGCAACAAGACAGGCTCCTCATGGACACTGTGGGCAGCCATGCTCTCAATGCCCCACTGGGACTGTCCTGTACAGACACATACTCTCCACTGCCCCCAAGGAGCTAAGTGGAAAGGACTCCTAACACCCTATACTTGTCCTCTCTCAAGGGAGCTTTAGATGTCCTTCTGGGGCAGCCTGAGGGAGGAGGGGGTCAGAGAACCAGAATCAAAGCTTAAAGAGAAGCTGATCATACCCCACCCCATCACCTCCTTTTGGGTTTTGAAGTGAAGCTGTTCAGGAGCTGAAACACTATTCACCTCTTACCTGTTTGAGTCTGTAACTGACTCCATGTCCCCTAAGCTGTAAGAACTGAAGGAAAAACAAAAACATCCTCTGCTTCCTGGGATGTTATGCTAGAGACAGATAGAGAAGTTGGCTAGTGAGTGACCCTTCCAGCACCTGTCAGGTGTCTCCCAGGAGTGGAGCAATGTGCAGACTCAGACTCAGGTGGCCTTGGGTGAGTCTGAGGTCCTACATTTCTAACAAGCTCACAGTGATTCTGAGGCCGTGGGTCTAGGGGCAACTGTAAGCAGAGTTTACTGCTGGTTCTCAAGTAACCACACAGAGGCTTAATATTAATTACTTAGAATTACTCGGCTGATAGCCTAGGCTTATTACTAACTAGCTCTTACAAATTAAATGAATCCATATTTCTTATCTCTCTATCACATGGCAGTACCTTTTTTTCAGCACGGGGTGTTCGTCTTGCTTCCCTCCACGTCTCCTGGTGACTCTACCCTCTTCTAGCCTATACTCTCTTTTTGTCCTCAGGTCCCACCTAACCTTTTCCTGCCTAGCTATTGGCCAGTTAGCTCTTTATTAACCAATGAGAGAAATACATATTCACAGTGTACAAAAAAGTTGTTCCACAGCAGATGACAAGTTTGGTAGCAAAGATCCAGATCATGATAGCAGGTGCCTGGCTCCCAGTGGGTGCTTGGACAGTAGCTTGGTTGTTATCACCACCCTCCTTCTCAGTACTGCATAGATGAGACTCCTGACTACAGCCCACACTGGCCTTCAAAACTGCCCCACATGCAAAGCTAATCAATAGTCGATGAATCTAAGGTAGGGCTCCCTCTAAATTTCACCCCTAGGACTGGTCCCACAGCCAGCTTGTCTGCTAGTCACCTTTAATGGTAGCCCTTGCTCTCAGGGACTTCATGGATAGAGTTGGAAGCCACTATTTCACGAAAGAGCATCCATGGAGGGGCTAAGAAGGGTGTGAGATGCTATAAACAAAGAGACACCACAGTGTGTGGAAACATGTCTTGGGCTCAGTGGAAGGCAGAGAGTAGAGGCCTCAGTGTCACCCAGGGTTGGACGAGCTGCTGGAGGCCTAAATGAAGCAGGAAGGAAGGACTCCTGGGGACCTCTATGTTTCTTTGTCTCAATTCCTTTCAGGGCCTCACAAAACAACCTTCCCTTACTTTTATTAATTACCTCATTAATTTTTTATTGAGACAGAGTCTCACTAGCCCATGTTGTCCTCAAACTCATGATCTTCCTGCCCCAGGCTTCAGAATAGTGGTTCTCAACCTGTGTGTCAAATATCCCATATTTACATTACAATTCATAACAAAAGCAAAATTATAGTTGTGAATTTTATAGTAATAAAATAATTTTATGGTTACAGCCCCCACAACATGAGGAGTTGTGCTAAAGGGTCACAGCGTTAAGAAGGTTAAAAGCTGCTGCTTGTACGGTGTTGGGATGACTAGCCTGCATCATCATGCTGGGCTCCCTTGCTTTTTAAGGGGAAACATTACTTAAGATGCTATGTCTGTGATGATCGGTCTTGGGTCCCCTGCATGAGATGAGGATGGCATGTTTGTTTCAACCAGCACTGTGACCAAGACAGGCAGGAAAGGTATTTGTCACATGTGATGAAGGCAGGCATACCTGGCTTCAAATATCTGCATGACTACACTATGCATGCTGGAACATATATGTGTGTGTGTGTGTACACACACATGCATGTGTTTGCACATACATATGTGTGCATGTATGAGTGTGACTCCTCAGAGAGACTGATGGTTTTAGGATGTTCCTTTTATTAATCCACTAGTTCACCCACTCGTTGCTTCATATAGTCAGTCCTTCAGCAGACAAAGTAACTGTTATGATAAATTATAATTTTGCTAAATGCCGTGGTGCCACCAGTGCATAGCATAGGGTCACTTCACTGCCCATCATTTTATGAGGTCACAAGCCCATGAGATCTCTAGGGACCGTGTCTTCCTGGTCTCAAGGATATCAACACCTGCTCCTGTGCTTGGCAGGCGACTGAGCATGCTCTTTGGGCTCTCAGCCTTTGCCCTCAGCCACATCTCCCCTATTTCCGCATATAACCTATTTTATCCACGTCACTGGGGCGTCTCCCGTCTCTGCAGGCCACATTTCTTTTGCTGCTTTTACACATGAAGCGTGCATGAGTCCATCTGGGAGTGTCCAGGGGTAGATGTGTGCCCCTGGTCAGGTGAGCATGAAATCCTGGGATGTGGGATGTACTCTTGGGTTTAAGGTCTGGGTGATTGGGCATCTCTCTGGGGGAAGCTGTATCTCTAAGTGTGCGGCTGTGGCTGAGCTTGGTGGAGCCTGGCCCCAGTCCCAGCCTGCCCTGGAAGCCCCCTGCGTTGTCCTGCCAGTAATTACAGCAGATAAACTGCTCCAGTTGAGGCTGCTGTCCCCGGCTGGCTGCCAGCCGTGGGGCCCCAGGCTGCACCATGGGAGTCCATTCATTTTAATAAGAGGTACACCCTGTGTTATTAAGAAGAGTGTTTATTACTGTCGCCACGCACTGACAGCAACTTCCATCATCGTTAACCGGCAGATGGGGGGAGGGCAGGGGGGCTGCGTACTGCAGCTTTTCAGGAGCACAGGCCCAGCTGGTGAGGCTCAAGAGGAAGTGTCCCCCTCTTCCTTCTCTTACCCTGGGACTATGTGACAACCTCTTTCTAAACAGGAGCAGAATTTTTGGAGCCGGGACCTGCTTGCAAGGTTGGGGGCCAGGAGACAACAGATGCTAGAGGGTGATTAGAATCCACCCAATGGTCCAGGGTGTGAAAGAGGCCTCTGGGTTAGAGCTTGCTTCTCTGGGGTTAGGTAGGGGTAACCCTGTGGCCCATCTGCCTGATGCTTCCTGGGCTTACCAGGGGAGGCCACACTCAGCTCCCCCAGAAATACCCTACCCTAGGAGCTGCCCGATTGTTCCACAGAATCCTACAGCTACTTAAGTGGCCTCACACCCACCCTAGCCTGCCCCACGCACTCCCGGGCATCCTTAGGTGAAGGTCCACAGCCCTCTCTGTCCAATGATGGAGGCTCCAAGGGGAAAGTCTCTCTAGTCTAGTTTACTGCTCCACATGCGTCACTAAGAACAGAGCCTGCCCCAGAAGGCATCCACAGAGGCGAAGTCAGTTGTGGAGCAGATGAAGCGGACACCTCACTCCTTGTCCTTCCTTCTGTCTGTCTAGACATTGGGTAGGGACAAGGTCTCCATACAATAACAAGAAGCTCCCTAGACTAAAGAACAGAGGTGCCCAGGCTTCTGATTTTGCAAAGTCTTACAATGTTTTCATAATGCCCCAAGTCTAAAGAAGCATCTGCTGTTTTTTACGGAGCTGTTCCTATACAATGTAAGTGTGCTCTTCTGAACACCTAATTGGCCATTCTGAGGGAGATAACGCAGTCTGTGAAGTCCCCAGTGTCCAAGCGTGAAGACCTGTGTCCAGTCTCTAGAACTCATAAAAAAGCCAGGTATGGCACAAGCATTTGTAATTCTAGAGTTGAGGATGCAGAGAACAGAGATGGTAGATTATCGGCTGGCCAGCCAGCCTTGTCTCCTTGGTGGTTGGCAGGCCAGTGAGAGACCCTGTCTCAGAAATAAATAAGTGATTAAATAAATAAATAAAGATAAAAGGTGGAAGCAACTTAAGAACAATACAACACCCAAAATTGTTCTCTAGCCTACACATACACACATGCACACACACGCACACAATCACCAACATACACATGAAAACACACACACAGTCACCAACATACACATGAAAACACACACGCACACAATTACCAATTACACATAAACACACACACACAGAGAGACCTATATACATGTGTTTAAAAAAAAACTTGGTGACAGTTGTATGGCTGGGGCAGACTGTGGGGCCACTGGCTGTGGCACCAGAATTTATCCCTACTGCTTGTACTGACTTTTTTGGAACCTATTCTCTTTGGATAGATGCCTTGCTCAGCCTAGATATAGTAGGGGGGCCTTGGACCTTTCCCAAATCAATGTGCCTTACCCTCTCTGTGGAGTGAATGGGGGTGGAGTGGGGGATTAGGTTGAAAGAAGGGGAGAAGGGAGTGAACTGGGATTGGTATGTAAGATGAAAAAAGATTGCTGTTTTCTTTTAAAAATAAGTAAATAAATAAATAGACTCGGTGTAGGGGTTTGAGATAAGTCTGAGCAGTTAAGAGCACTGGTTGCTCTTGCAGAGGACTCAGGCTTGATTCCCAGAGACTACAAAGGGCTTCACAAAAAAACATGAACTTACAGACTGCCTTATTTACTGTCATGGTAAATTTACTTCTGACCAGGGAACTCTCTTCACAGCCAGAGAAGTATGGCAGTGGGCCCACGATCATGAAATCCATGGATCTTACCATGTTTCCCCACCAGTCTAAAGCAGCTGTCCTGGTAGAAAGACAGTTACAGCACCATTTAGGCAGGGTTCTCCAGGAGGCTGTCTATTAGCATCCAATATATGGTACAGTTTCTCCCATAGCCAGGACCCATGGGCCAGGGAATCTGGGGGTAGAAAGGGGAATAGTTCCGCTCACTATCACCCCTGACCTAGTAGGAAAAGTTTTGCTTCCTGTCCCATTATCTTAACCTATAAATTTTGGCTCCAGAGGCAGGAGTGCTCCAACACGGAGGCATGAAAACATTCCATTGAACTGGAAGCTCAGACTTCCTCCTGGCCATTTTGGCCTTCTGATGCCCTTAAGCCAACAGGCTATGAAAGGAATAACAGTGTTAGAAGGGGTGATGATCCAGATTACCAAGAGGAAATTGGGCTTCCACAATGGAAGTAAAACACATTATGTCTGGAGTGCAGAAGATCCTTTAGGGTATCTCTTGGTGCTACCATGCCCTGTGATTAAAGCCAATGGAAAACTCAACAGCTTAATCCAGGGGGGATGACAAAGAGCACAGAGCTTTCGGGGATGAAGATATGAGTCACTTCTCCAGGAAAAGAACCAAGACCGCTGAGGTTCTTACTGAGGGTGAAGGAAGTACAGACTGGGTAGCAGAGGAAGGTGGTTATCAATACAAGCTAAGGCCATGTGACCATGTGACCAGGGACAGGATTGTAACGGACATGAGTGTTTCTGTCATATTTTGTTAACAATATGTTTGTACAGATATTTTTTGTTAACTTTCCTTGTGTTATCATGTAGTGAACATCAGTTAAGAGAATGCCAGTGGTATTTCTATTTAAGCGTGAGCTACTAAAAGAATGTCCCTCAAAGAACATTGCCACCTATTCTAAAATTTATGATGTGTTTACAGTTGTATGAGGGATGGATAGTTAAAGCATGTTAGGTATAATTATGACCTTGTTATTGTTTTTGTTTGGAAATTAAGGATGATATAAGGAGATGTGATGGTGTGCTCTTGATTATTAACTTGACTACATCCGAAATTAACTAAAAACCCAAGCAGTTGGTTACATCTGCAAGGGATTTTTTTCTTAATTAAATAATTTGAAGTGGAAAGACCCACTTTTAATCCAGATCACTTAATGTGGGAAAATATACCTTTAATCCTAATCATTTGAGATGGGAAAATCCCTTTAGTCTAGGCCACAGTTTCTGCTGGCAGCCTATATATAGGATGTGGAAGGACACGTGCTCTCTTTGCCTGCTTGCTCTTGTTCTTACTGGAAAGTAATTGTGGCTGCCATGAGCTGGTGGTCACACTGACTAGGTTGTGTCTGGAGGGTGAGACTTCCCTGCCCTTCTCCCTACCTTTTAGCTCTTTTTATTTTAAGATTTTTTTATTTATTTTTTATTATTAAAAAATTTTCCACCTCCTCCCCTCCTCCCAATTCCCT
>LOJH01002265.1:23998-43385 GCA_001685095.1 Ellobius talpinus | reverse complement strand
AAAGAAAACCAGCCCACAAATCACAATCCCAGAGAACATAGACAACAATGAGGATCCTAAGAGAGGCACATTTGTGAGAGAATGGCAACTGTATATCACAGATATTGGTGAGCCATTTTAGGAGAGATCATTTCATATACATTCTTTTACATTATTGGATAACCAAAAGGGTGTTATAAAATCTCCCTATAGCCAAAATTATTTTACCATTAGATATTCAACTGGTTATCAGAAGTAAGCAATCTTGGACTTCTTAATATTAATATATTATAATAAATACATCTTTGGGATGTTTTTTAAATGATTTAATATTTACATAAAATAATGGTTATTGAGATGGAAATAAAATAAAAAAATATGTAGCCATTTAACCTTGGAGAAGGTAACAGCTTGTCAATACTCAGAATGATCCTCATTCAGATTGAAAACACATTCTCTGCTCTTCTGTTACTGCCAGTACTTCTGTGTACTTCACAAAGACGAAGTACTTCAGTGTTTTATGGAGCATTGCTCCTGAGTAAGGAATTTATTAAATACAGAAACAGAAAGTAGCTGGTCAAGGTTCATGAGGATTTCTAGTTTCCTCATTCATGCATGGTTATAAACAGCTATTCACAATTCTTCAGGTCAGAAAGTAGAAGGCGGCTCTGCTCCACAGGGTTACTTATAAGTATCCTTCTACAAGGCAGTCACACAGTGTTCTATGACTGTGACTGTAATCCTATACAAGGCAGAAATTTTACTCAGACACACAAATCATGACAATACAGAATCACAGGGCCAGACAACAACATGTATTTCTTATTAGGAAAAGCTGAGATTTTTGCTGCTGGCCTGAATGATTTCCAAAGTTCAGAAACAGGAGAGAACTTTAATAAGGCTAATAATTTTATGAATGTTCATTTTATTCTTCTTATATATCAAATAACTAGCATTAATGTTAGAACATTGCAGTAATAAAATCAAAATTACCATGTGCTCAAATAATTCAATATTGAAGGTCTCTGATCTGTAAGACATTTCAGAGCCTAAACAATCTAAACCTAAGATGTCAAGTTTTAGAGTGAAATTGCATGGAACACATGGTTAAAGAAGCATAAACATTGTGCTTTTACATTTGTGCAATCACTGTAGGAAATGAACTGATATTTTCTGATGTGTATATGTGTCCTTTAGTTGTGTTTTATTTACTTTTCTACTGCTATGATAAAACCACAAACAACAGTAACTTATAGAAGAAAGAGTTGGATTTTTTGTTGGTGCTTCCAGACCATCATGGTAGGGTCCTGTCATCATGTGGTAGTGTTGACGAAGTGGTAGAATAGGAAGCTGGGAAAATCACACCTTCAAACCCAAATAGGAAGCAGTAAGAGTAAAATAGAAGTAGTGGAGGTTAAACACTTTCAAAAACTGGTCCATCATGTCGGCCTTAATGTTGCATGCGTCTTTAAGACTTAAGAGTGTTTATGTCTTTTTGTGTTCCAAGGTCATGTGTGCTTGCATTTTGCATTAAAACTAACTAATTGTTGTCTATCTCTTGGAAACAATGGGCTTCAAATTGAAGTCATTTTTATTACTTAGTATGTGAACCTAGTGCTTATTTTGTTATAAATAATGTGATAAACTCACATGTTATATCAATCAGAATTATTTGCCAAAATATAGGAGAGGTAAGGGCCTAATGAATTTAGATTTTACTTCCTGGAGACTTGTACGTGAGCACTGGATCTGCAATCACATACATAAAGCAAATTTGATTATCACAGGAATAGCTTATAAATAGGGGGTCAATTGTAAAAATGTGTCCAATAGTAGTTTAGGATTATTCACTGAATTTCACATTGCTCGTTATTTTTTCCAACAATTTTATAAACTTTATTTCCTACATTTTATTGACTCTTCATTTATTTGTCTTTTGAAGTAATACATATTTTGTTAAAACTCATTGTAATTAATTCATCTTGTTTGCCAACCTGAAACAAAACTCAAATAGAGAAAAAAAGAAAAAAAAACTTTTGAGTTGCTGAGAAACCAGTGATAATGTGTAAAAGTAAGAAACTAAAAACAAAAAAAACATTTTATTTCATACTATACAACATGTAGGAACAAAATTAATTTACAAGGTTTCCCATATATGACATAAAGAGAGCAGAAATATGGGTGCTATTGTTTGATTTAATATGATGAAGCTCTAATACACAGTCTGATGGCATTTGGAGTTAGGATGGGGCTTAACGACTGCATGAAAATGGTGCCATTATAACAGGCACCCCAGTCAGATGTCATAGGAAAGATGGTTCCATTCCCTTCATCCCTCTCTTCCCCTTCCTCTTTCCTTTTAGGGACAAATTAGGAAGAGTACCCTCAGCTCAGGCTGTATTTTCTGACCCCTTACTTTTGGAATCTTTAATTTCTACAGCTGTTCAAAAATAAATATTTGTTGTTGAAGCCACTAAGTCAATAGTATTTTGTTATATTTGTCTACACTAAAACTCAAGAAAAGAGTTAAATTCTAAAAGCAAGAGTTATATGAGGGATACTGGCAGGAGAAGCGGAATAGATGGAAGAAAATCTAAGTTAAACAGCACTAATCTTCATGACATGATGTAGTAAATTAGGAAGAAATAGGCCAAGTTTGGTCAAGGCTAAACCAGTGATTCATATCATTTCCCGAGTAGAGTAATTGCTCTGAAGAACTTTCAAATTGTGGAGATGAGAACCTCCATTGTAGATTCTGATGAATTAGTCCTGGGATAATTCCAAGGACATTCATACTTTTGAAAGCATCCCTAGATAATCTCATGATGAAACTCTATTGAGACAACTCTGGACTAAATATAGCTTTGTGTGAATGAGGACACTAATTATCAACAGATGTTTTAAACTCAGATAATTGTGTTTTAAATATACTTTTACTTATCATATAACCAAATCATGCTTTTTTTAATAAACAGTTTCAAAATTGAGATTTAAAAAAAACACCAAGTTTCTGAACTCTGTCTTGATTTCAACAAACTAGAGACATGTGAATTGTTTTAGAGTTTCCTTGCAATGAGATAGGACTTGCAAGTGTGGAAGGTGAGAGCTGATTGTCTGCAGCTCTGGGAAACAGGCAGACATTGCTTTCCAGTTCTTGGCAAAGACACAGTCAGAAACAGCTGCAAGAATTTAGCACTGAGCTGTGTATTCACTGATCTCTCTACCTGCTACTCTAATTACTACACTATAAAAATTTTATCTTTAGCTAGCTTCCTCTGATGCTCCTGGAAGCTCACAGCGTAAACACAGCAGGAAGAGGGAGTCTATGAGAAGGAAGCAAAGGAAGGAAAAGGAAAAGAATCAGCTGTGAAGGCAGAGTCAATGACCTTGGACATCTTGTTGCTTCGTTTAGCTGTTTGCACTGCAACTGTCTTATACGTTTCATAGGGCAGTGTCAGCATTATAAAATAATTTAATAGATATTCATCTGATATATAAGAAAATTCATTCCAAATATAATCAAAAAATTCCTATTGTTATGTAGCAATGTCTAAATGTCTTCTTACACACAGAGTTAATATAGCCTAAAGAAAGGCTACTTCGACTCTGATAGGGCTACATGAAATATTTGAGTGTGTCCATCTTGAATGTTATTACCAGGTCACAGCCCTGTCCCTGACACAGTGGAATAGATAGTACTTGACAAACATAGAAATGTAATTAGGGTACAATAATAATAATGCTTGTAAATCAAAGTGGAAGATTAAATAATAATTACCAGAAATATTAAGAATCAAGGCACACAGAGTTTATTTCCGAGTATTCAATAAACTTATAGATTTGCTGTTTGGAAGGCATAATAGAAACTCAGAAACCAAAAAAAACATAAATAAAAAATAAAAACAAAAAACCATTGTGAACTGCATGTGTGGGGCTTGGAGGTAAGACATCATGATATATGTTATCATGACCCTTTTCAGAGATTTATTTTATTTCTTTTGAGACAGTTTGTCAAAGCTATTGTTTAATTACCTGAAGAAGGAATATAAAACTCCATATTTAAATTTTAGTTTATTTTTCCACTGAAAAGTGCTACTGTCAATATGCTCTCCAGTTTTGAATCCAACTTCTTAAGTTATTACCATTGGTTCCACATACTTCCTTATAATGTAGATTTCCCATCAACATACGGAAGAAATTAGAAGAGATCAAGGAAATGTGGTATTTTGCTTGTGTTTTAACAAATAAAGATTGCCTGAAGATCAGAGAGAAAGAGTTGTCACTCAGTAGGAGACCTTTTATCTCAACCAATGCTCAGACCGAAGGGACAATGCTGTCTTCAGCTGCCTCCATCTGCTTCCTCTGATTGCCTGCTTCAGACTGCACCTCAGACTTCAACTGACTCTACCAAAACTTAGGCCGTACTGTGTCCTTCCACCTTATATTTCTCTCTCTGCTCACCCTTACCACTCCTATCTCCACCTCCCTAGTGCTAGGAAAAGAGGCATAGGTCCCATTTACTGAGCTCACCATTGTGTGTGCTCTGTTTCTCTTTTAGGCAGATTCGATCTTGTGTAGCTTAGGGTGGCCTTGAACTCAGAGAGATCCATCTGTCTCTGTCTCCCCAGTGCTGGGATTAAAGGTCTGTGGCACTGCTCCCTGGCCTCTGATCCTCAGGCAAGTTTTATTTGTTAAAACATAAACAAAAGGTAGTCAGTGTTGAATGTTCCAGGTTTGATACTATTTAGGAAAGCATAAAATTCGTATTTACCAAGGCTCATTGTATTATCCTAACTTCTAAACCGTATATTTAAGAGAACTGAACAGAAAAATTCCAAGTTATTATGGCTCTATCCTCTGTATAACCAACTTTTCTAATAAATCAAATGAGAAATCGATGAAGAAGCACAAGAGGAAATGGTGTACTTATTTACCCAAAAGTTACAAAACCTGAGTTTCTTCTAAGAATATCTCATTTTTTTTTCATTTTGCTTACTTACTTTGAACAAGCCAACAACAGTTATTGTTTCATGAAAATAACCAATATAAATATTTTAGGCAAGAATTTCAGACTTGCAAAGAGAAATATTTAAACTATTTACTATCTAATTGAACATATGGATAGTTTTCCTTTGCACAGTTATAAAGTAAATTCTTTCTGTTTAGAGCTGAAAATCACATCTCCTGTGATTATGTTGTTTCTTCTAAAAACAGGTGGAAGGAACCTGCCTGCCAAGAAGCTTCCCCTGGCATTCACAGTTTGAGAGCTTAAACCAAAAGGAAAACATTCAACTTATAGACAGCTTTACTTTTCATATTGGCATGAAAATTACTTTATATCACACAGGTATGTCATATTATATTGCCCTCAAGCAGTCCAACATATCAAACAATGACAGTCAAGTATGCTTTTAATTTGTAATTCAAAAATTTCAAAAACTAGAGAACATGCATTGACAGTCAACACACACTTTTGTATGTCACAGAAATGCTTGGGGTATCACTATAATCATAATGATAACCATTGATCTGTTTTAACCATTTTAAATAAAAGTACTAATGGTAAATATGAGGTATACTTAGAACAAATTGTCATTTGGAGAAGCTAGCTCTGAGTTCACTCTATGTATTCCCACACTACTATGTATGCAGATGTTAGTCTTCTCTTTGTGAACCACAGGAGAAGAAATAGTTTTATATTCTTTCTAGACTCTTTCCTTAAATGGTTTATGGAACACTATTTTTATACACAAACATCTTAGCTGGGACTGTAGTTGAAGAAACAGAATTATAATCATATGTTTTTTAACTATTAAATCCAATTCCCATAATAAATATATTGAATCAATTTAAATCTCATGTTTGATTAAAGTAGAAGACTTTCATTTAGACATGTTTATAGCATTACTAATTATTAATTTTTTATATGTCTTTTCTTATTTTTTTCAAATGCCCTGCCAAGCTTAGGCATTCCTCTAGGGCAGTGTTTCTTTTAAAACTTTAATATTATTTCATTTATTATCTATTTTGTGTGTATGTGTGTGTGTGAGTTGGTGTGTGTGTGTGTGTGTGTGTGTGTGTGTGTGTGTGTGTATATACCGTGGCCACAAGTAGAGGTCAGAGGACAACCCATGTCATCTACTGTGTGAACTACCGAGGACTGAGGCTGTTGGAAACAGAAGTCTTTACCTAGTGAGTCATCTATCTTGCCTCTAAGACAATGATTTTACCTTGAGATATAAAAATCTTATAGTTAAAACTATCAGATATTTTATTTTATGTATCATTTACTTCTATAATATATGTAGAGTAACACAAATAATCATTCTTCTCTGCATAATCATAAACTAATGCGTCATTGGCTGCTATATCTAAGATGTCAAAGTTTCACAGCAAGTTTTATTTTCAGTCTTGTGTTGAGGTCAAGGAACTCAGATATACTAAGTTTCTTACCTGACTATATCTCTGAGGTCTATTTTATAAACATTGTCCTGCTACATATTAAAAACATTTCAGCTGAGATATACAACAACTTATATTTTTTTACTAAGCTCCTATTACATTGTCTCCTAGTAACATCAAAAGGGTATCATGATAGTATTTAACAAAGATATTCTACTTAACCGGAATTTTAGACAGACTCCTTTCAGTGATCTTTGGTTCAGACTTGTGTGTAAACCTGGATTTGCACAATTGCAATGCAGGAACTACTTACATCAATTTATCATAATTCCTGTGTTGTTTCCACTTAGTAATGTTCTACATGCAGCCTTTTCCAGTTAAGAACTATGCACTCCCACTAGTGTAGCTTAGAAATAACCTCCGTGTTTCATGGAAATCTCCTTTCCTTTTTTGCAATTATTTCTCAACACAAAGTTCTCTTTCTTATTTTAATTGGTGTCTAACTGAATTTCCTTGACACAACTCAGTTTCTCGGGTTCTCCCTAATATTGCTAAGTTATTTGGCTATTATTAGATATGTATCAGAAAGCAGCGTTCACAGAATAGGACACACACATGAATAAACCTTACTGTTAGAATTATTTGTCTCATGACTTCATTTTACATCAAAGAAAAAGAAGGCCTTGAAAGTGTATTGATTTTCCCAAGGTTAGAGAATTCTTTTGGAGGGATTCTGAATGTAAGTCATAAGATCGCTAGTGCGGAGAACTTTTCCTACAGCAAGGATCACATCTAGTGGGAGTTGATAATGCAGTTCTGACAGACAGATTTAAATATTAATAGCAATTAACTCAGAATGAATAGCTGAGGTCCTGTGAAGAAGCGATTAGAGAATAACATGGTGATCTCAGTGCATTTGAAAAGATGATCACAAATTCACCATTATACAAAGTTATAAGGATGCTGAGGCTAAAATTGCATAAAAATGAAGCAATGTAGATCATTTCAGTAAAAGAAAACTGGTTTATGGGAAAAATAGAAAAAAGGTTTTGAAAAAAAGTTATTAGAAAGAGGTAATTATCTTGTGTAATACCTAACACAGAGTAATAGCAAATAGATTTGGTATAGAGAAAAGAGATAACTAAATCAAATTGAGTTTTATTCATAATCTAAGTTTAGAAACTTTCAGTAAACACATCAGCAGGTGGTATTATGCAATCATTGAGTGAACAAAATATGAATATTACAATACATTCTAATTGTATTATATATCTTTATATAGTTTATATATAAATAAACTATATTTTATATATAGCTGTATACGTATATATAGCTTATATACATACATATATATACATATATACACATTCATTGCTCTTTAAAGAGATGAAGAATGTGATTGAGAATGAAGATTGCTTTAAAATCATAAAGAAGACATTATGGATAAGGCAGAATTGCCTATTAACCTACCTATAATATCTTCTTCATTTTCACAGGGTCCAGAAATGTTAGAGAAGATAATATTCACATCAGGATTTCTTATTTCTGGACCTTGTGAATATTCTTCATATTTTATGGCCAAGGATGATTTAGAGATGGACAAACTACTCTAGATTGTCCGGGGAGAGGATGTCATTGTAACCACAAGTCCCCCCCCTTTTTTGTTTTATAGAAATGGAGGTAGGTCAGAATCAAGGAAAGGGATGTGACAGTATAGAGGAGAGACAAGAAAGTCTCTCTCTCTCACACACACACACATACAGAGAGAGAGAGAGAGAGAGAGATGTAAAATTTAACATAACCATTGGCCACAAATTACAAATGTAGTTAACTTCAGGTGAAAGGATCACTCCTTCCTCAGAGTCACCAAAAGGAGCTCAATAGTATAAATCTCTTCATTTTAAAAATTTTCACTTGAACTACAGAATTGTCCAACAATACATTTTTGCTACTTTAAATCAGAATGTGTATGACAATATTTTTACAGTAGAAAAAACACAGAGAATAGAAAATGCAGTTGTCCCATGAGAAGACTCATAACACAAATACAAGAGAGTTTGTATGATATATGGGTGCCCTGACAGTAGCAGAATAAAGAAGGTAATGATTATTACTCAAGGATGTTATTACCGTATTACAATCTTTGTAGTACATTATACACATGTGTTTTGCAGGAAAGTGTGAGAGACCAATTCAGTTACTGAAAGTTACCTAAAGACCTCCCTTAGCTGAGTCATGTGAGGTCTTCTTTCTCAGTGCTCAGATCATCTGATCTGAGAAATTAAAATGATATGGACAGTTCCAAGCAGAACTTGGTCATTGAAATTTTAGAATGATTAATGGTAGCTGATGTAAAATTGAGAATTTCTATTTTCTTCTCAGTAGCTTTGATTCCTCTTTGTCTCTCTCAAATTGCAACATGGCCCAAAGTAATATTTAAAATATTATATATAACAAAAGCAGTCATTTAAGTAGAAGGTAATAATAGCAATTCCAAACAGGATAAGTAAAATGACCAGAGCTGGATATGGGAGAAAAAAGAGCTGGACCCAGATGGGTCCAGTAAACCTGAGAATCTTAAGGAAGAGATAAATTCAAGGCCAGCCTGAAGAACATGGATTGTCTTGTAAATAAAACAAAACCAAATGCTAATGTAGCCCATCAAAACAACAAAAAGTTGACATTTCATGAAGAAAATAAGTAAGGTTTGAATTTACAGCAATTTAAGATTATTCTATTTTTCATTGTTATTATTATATCTTAAATGACAATGGAGACTGGATTTCAAAACCCCTTGTGCAGTTGATTTAGAAATTCAGATTATTTAAGGTATTATACTGTAAATCAAGCAGCAAGATCAATATGTATATATATGTATGTATACATATATAGCTATATATATTTATAAATTGAGACTTGAAAGAATTTAGAAATTTTACTTAGAAATATCATGAAAACATTAGCATTGGTGTAATAACTAAACACTGAAAATAAACAACATGAAGAGAGTGGAAAAATTATTCTCTGTAGTTTTCTGTACAAATTAGTGTTAGAAATATGTATTGAATATCATTCTTAGTTTTATACTTTATATTAAATCACATATAGTGCATACATTTTGCTCAATGAATATTTAATGTATCTGGTTAGGAAGAGATTCAGTTTTGGAGCACTTACGTCTGTCTAGTAGTGACTAGTGTCTATTAAAGCTTTTATGATGAATACAGTTCATATTTTAATGTTAAATATCATCCAAGATTATTAATAAAAAGTTTGAAATCAGATTAACTCCTTAGATTATATTTTAATATTTAATTTACCCACAAATAATAAAAAATCATAAAACCTTTTGTGTGTCCCTATGGAAATGTCTTTGTATGTCCATTCCACTACTCTAAAATATAGATGCAGGATTATGTTAAAACTAGTCTTTTAATTTTAATAATTTGTTTCATTAAACCTTTATTTCAATATTTTCTTTAATTAGATCAGTAACATTCTATAATTTGGATTGTCTACATTGCAATTGTTAAGATATTTTTGTTTTAATTAACTTTTATTACATTATTCTCACCATTGCCTGTCTTGCCTTCAAACTCTCACATGTCCTCTCCTTTCATTATACCATAATTTCAAAAGTGCCACAATGATGCCACTGACCACTAGTTCCAAGTGTTTCCTGGAACTTACACTGGGAGATGTTCTGTACATAGAATACTCCCAGCATATTTAGTGCTCTGTCTTTTGTATGTATATTAGATTAGGTCTCCATTGATTTTTATATTCATTAATATTATTTTATACTTAAAAGTCACAGCTCAACCTTATTACAAAAAGGGGATCTCAGTGCTACCACAACTTTATATGCCAGGCAAGTGTCATTTTTTTGTTACCACATTTGATGTTTGATGATTTCTCTATTAAAGGATAAAATATAAATTAATTTTCTATTTATGTTTATTCAGTATCTAATAATCTGGAGACTACCTAGAAGCTGTGTTGCTCACCCAAACAATGGTCACATTTTTATTTGATTAACTGTTAGCTTTTTGTATGTCTTTGGACAAGAAAGATGTCAGTGATGTCCATGACCTACACCCACTAGATTCAAATACAGCTTCCCAAACTCTTCATCAATTCATCACAATGAAAAAATGGGATTGTGAAAAATTATATTTGCCAAAGAAACCATAATACAAAAAGCTAGTTTTTGAAGTGTGATTTTGAATCTTGCTGAAATACTTAAATAGAATGTTCTTATCAAGATATCAGAGCAAGAAATTTTTAGTAAAATGTGAATTTATGCAAGAACTTATCAAAAGAAGTATAATATATATTGAAAAGATACATCAGCATATAAACATTTGCTGTGTGGATGTAAGTAAAGTGCATGGAACCCTAGAAATTTTGTGAAAAGCAAGATATACTTGGTGGTTGACCTGTAATCCCAGAGCATGGAAAACAGACACATAGGAACTCCACAACAAGCTGGTTTGCCAAAGTGTCCCAAAGGGTGAACTCTGCATCCAAGATGATGTACTGCCTTAGTATATAAGGCAGAAACTGATGGAACAAGACACTTGGCATCAAGCTCACAACTCCACATGTGTTCGCATTCTTGTGCAAATGCCCTGCACATATTCATGAACATACACACACATATAAACATGAAAACATGTATGTACATACTACAAACACACAGACATAAAAATAAATAAAATAAAAATAAACAAATTTATTGCCATTTGTTCTTCAGTCATAGCAACAAAAAGAATTTCTTTAAAGGTTATAATCATTATATATATTATATAATATGCATATTGTATATATATATATATCACTATAACTTAATTATCTATTGCAAATGCAAGAACTTGTCCAAATATTGCCACAGTTTCAGATTTATGGCTGGAGGTAATAATTTTTGCTTAAGGACATTCCTCACTGGAATTCTATCATGGAAATTATGAGAATTATTAGATTTGAATTCTAAAGAAAATGTTTATTCTTGTAGGTCCTAATTGTCTCATTTGTCAAATAAGCATATCCTTTTGAAAGTAAAAATTTTATGAGAAATATTAAGAGATATTAGGTACCTATATTGCAAGTATAATAAATATGAATTTTAATTACTTAACCTTTTTCAATGCCTTAAGGAATACCTTCCCAAAAAATTTTCTCTACACAATTATGGGTATACTATAATAATTACAAATCTTTTCTTTTAAAACATAGTCCTTTAAGGCAGGGAGGGGAGCAGAGAAAAATGCAGAGCTCAAGAAAAATAAAGAAAATATTCCTTTGAAATAATGTAGATTGCTATATGATGTATGCAAGCTTTTTCATGAGTCTCTTAATATTTTATTAGAGTTTGTTAATTTATGTCATTTTCTCTAATTTTACATGTATTGTCTCATATAATATTATAATGATAATCCATATATTTTATGATTTCAAGAAAATGATACTCTCATTATTTTCAACAATGACTCTTTAATTTTTATACTTTCCATATTTTTCTTTTTAATCAAAGAAGTTTTATTTTATTTATACTGTCATGCAGTTGTTTTTAATTTCTTTATGCTTATAATTCTAAATTTTCTAAATACATCCATTATGTCATATTAATCTTCACTCACATAATATAGCTATTCTTATAACCACACACATATTATTAAAACAATTGCTATGTATCATTTTACTACATTTTTGTCTGATATTTTTTATCCTTAATACTGTTTGTAGCAAAATTCTGTTAGAGCCACCAATGCATCAATGTCAGATTCTTAAAGTATTAGGGAATGATTGTGACATGTACTTCCAGCAGAATCATTTAAATCTACAAGTACTGCCTTCTTATCTGTGGCTACATGAGGATGTAACAAGTGTAACACTTAATATAGCTAGACACACTTTATTTGTCAAATGCTGTTTTATGACTCTATTCTTGTTTCAGTTCTAATCCTAATATTTATGTTACTCTTCTGATTACTTCCCCCAAGATAATACAGAAATATGGTTAAATTTTGCTTATATTACAGTGGTAATTGAAAAGAAATGGCAAAAAATTAGAAACAAATGAGGCATTTTGGAAAAAGGGCCTTTTCTTGATAAAAGCAGCATCATTTAAAAGAAATCTAGAACACAGACGTCTAGATCACTGAACTTAAATTTATAACCCTTGAAGTATGTAGACACACAAACATGTTTCTCAGTCAGACTATAAGGGGTCCTAAACTCCATAGAGTCTCCTAAGCATGCAAATATTAATTTGATGAACACTAAACATCTTTTGAGGGGTTGCCTTCCTGACCTGCTTTGTCAGAATGAATGTGTAAATATAATATTACAAAGAGTATAGTCAGGCATGAAGATTCAGTGCTTAAAGGTATTAGAGTGCAAACCTGAAGATCTGAGTTCAATTCCCCATGCCAATGGTAGAAGGGAAGAATGAACTTGTGCTGTAGTACACCTGTTCCTGCACACAAAGACACACAGACGCATACACTGACACAAAGATATACACATACATACCACATTTACATTAAAAACAATAAAAATAATAACAGCAAGTATAATTATATATCAAAGACTAGATTTGACTTTTGGAACTAAATTTTTAGAAATTTATTAAGACTGATTATAATATCTCCTATTATATGCATATTAATTTAGAAAAGCTAGAAATCATTATGTAGTAATTGAAACAAGACTGCATCTGATCTTGGACCAACAGTATCAAAAGATCAAGCACAGGCAATTGTTTAGTGTTGTAAACCTCTGGAATGAATACACTGTAAAATGAACAGAATTATAGTATGTTGTTTTGACAGAAGACAATATGACACGTGACAGACCTCCTTTGGTTCAAATCAAGAAAATCATACTGAGTTCAAGGCTTCCATGAAGCATTCCTCATGTTAGTTTCTTTCTTCCGTGGTTTCATGGCTTCCTCGTTTGGGTGTGTTACTGATAGGGAACACCAAAGCACAAGTTTGAGGAACAAGAAACCCATTTAACTAAAGCAACTCCTTCTTGGGGGAAGACTCCTCCTTCTAGTAAGCATGCCATTACTACATGCAGTTCTTTATCTTGGGGTGAAGTTCCGTGAAACAGGGGATACTTAAGATCCAATCCTAGAAGTGCAGTCATAAGATTCAAAGAAGAACAAATAGGGCATTATTTTACAATGATTGAAAACTTATAAAACTCCAAATACTTCTTCAATATTGTTTGGGGAAGTGCTTCTACTTTTCTTCTAAACCTAATACATTTTGATATTCCAAGAGAGATCTTAGGGATCAGCATGCTTCCCAAAATACAGATAGACACTTGGATGAGTCTGGAGAGCTGAATGTGAATTTGTAAATTTTGTTTCTTTAGAGAGTTAATACTAGCCCAGTATCATCAGCCATAGGCAGTAAGAAAATCATAGAATTCTCCAAAATTCCAGGTAATTTGTTAAATTAAAGGGCTAAATTGGCCAGGCAGTGGTGGTGGATTTCTTTAATTCCAGCACTTGGAGGCAGAGGCAGGAAAAACTCTGAGTTTGAGGCCAACATGGTCTACAGAGAGTTCCAGGACAACTAGAACTACACAGAGAGAGCCTGACTTAAAAAACAAAAAACTCAAAAATAAAGGCCTATATTTTAAAAATGCAGATTAAATTTAAAACTAAACTGAACGAAAACTTAAAAATAATATTCAAGGAGTATTGAAGCAGTTCCATCCAGTACAACTTGCGAAGAACTCTGTAAATATTTAATGAGAACATGTTTTTGGTAGGATGTAACTTGACAAACACAATGAGTTATTTAGTGTGAATTAATTCACAATGAGATTTTTTTTAAGTACAAGGCATCCTCTCAGTGGGATACCTAGTGAAGACTCATAACTAAGCTCTGGTGTCTACATGCTAAACATGAAAATTATATGCAGTAATTTGTCTTTCTTGTTTTACACAAACCTCTTAGGCAAAGACTTATAAAGGTTCTGCTTTTTAGTTTGGAAATTTCTATTCTCTTATTGAGTAATTTTAATGAATAATTTTTGTGTCAGTGTTTCTCTGTAGTTTTGGAGCCTGTCTTAGCTTCACTCTGTAGCCCAGGCTGACCTCAGTCTCAAAGAGATCTGCCTGCCTCTGCCTCCCAAGTGCTGGGATCAAAGGTATGCATTGCCTCCACCTGGGCTAATAAGTCCTTTTTGATAAAAAAAGTCCTGTGATTTCTTAAAATATTTATATTAAATTTCTGTTTTAAGACTTTATTATAAATAATCATTTGATTTTAATTTACCATCATTGGATCTGTATTAAATTTTTTTTATTATTTTAATGTATTAACCAAATTTTCAATGTTTGTTATTTGCTACTTCTTTTTGCAAAGATTTAACTAATTACTGTTTTTGTAATCACTGTAAGGTAGAGTTTAAGATACTAAGGCCACTGGTGACCAAAGGTGGGTCATGAGTAGGATTGTTAAAGAGATTCAATAGGCTGTCTTCATGGAAACTCTGGTGCAACTGTACTTTTTATAATAGTTGACGTTATGGGATTATAGGCAGGACCTGAGTTTTGGGCAAATCATCATGTTGCAACTGCCCTGGGGAAGCCAGCAGAACATGGACTCGAACATGTTTCTGTGCAAGCACTTTACCACATGTAGGGAACACTTTCTGGAGAGGGTAGCTCCATAAAATCAGGCATCCTGTGGGTCCTCTGTGCACAACAACCCTTGAATATCAGGCACCGCTAATAATGATGCTTTCTTTGGTTGGAATCAGGTTTTGACATACTTTTGTGGTCAGCAGGCTCACAGTCAGGTTCATTGTCTTGCCCTTCAGTTTCTTCTTGAAGACCTAAATTTCAGCATCCATTTAGTCACCTCCTTACAAGAAAGTGAGAGTAGAAGATTACCTCAAAAGAGCTATACCCAGTGAAAACAGATATAAATTGAATTTTAAATATTTTCCAACTTCAGAAGATAGTAGGTAAAGATAATGCATTCACCAATTATATGTACCACAGAATTATTTTACCTTTAAGTAACTGATAATATGTAACTGCCTCTGCACTGTGTATTTTAAATAGTTTAAAGACAATATTGGTAGGTTTGAACTAGTTGGTATGCATTCTATGAAACTAAATCTCTCTAATTAAAGCACACACTATCCCAGGAACTAATTGATCTAGAAGCTTCTGTTTCTTATTTGTATTTGAGACTTTTCTTTCCTGTGATCAAATATGTGACAAGAAGTTACTTAGGAAGTTTGGCTCATAGTTTGAAGACATATTACATCATGGTGTGGCAGACATGGTAGTTTCCATCTCAACAGAGTATATGTCTGATTTCTTCTGTTCCTATTCTCTCCATCTGCAATATCAATTCTGTTTTTCCTCACCAAGGAGATTTATGTATCCTACCTACTCCTTATTACTTAGCCTCTCTGGGTCTGTTGATTACAGACAGCTTGGTTATCATAAAATTTATTATCATTACTATCCACTTACAAATGAACAAGTCCATATTTGTATTTTTGTGTTTGGATTACCTCACTCAGGATGATGCTGTTTAGTTCATCATTCACTTGCAGATTTCATGATGTCATTATTTTAAAACTGAGTAATGCTTCATTGTGCAAACATACCATACTTTCCTTATCCATTCTTCAGTTTAGGGACATCTAGGTGTTTGCCAGGTTTTGGTTGTTAGGAATATAGGCACTATGAACATAGTTGAGCCAGAGTCTTTCTGGTAGGATAGAGAGTGTTTGGGTACATACTCAAGAGTAGTATAGCTTGGTCTTGAGGTAAATTGATTCCCAGCTTTCTTTCAGAGGATCCACAATATTAATTTCCACAGTAGCTGTACTAGTTAGCACATCCACCGACAGTGGAAGAGTGTTAATATGACCCACATGTTCACCAGGATGCACTGTCACTTCTGTTATTGAGCTGTAGAAATAAAAAAAAAACCCACATAGTATTGGCATGAAAATCAGACATGTTGTAATTGAATCGGACACTGTCATAAATCCTTGCTCCTAATGACATTTTATTTTTCTATAAAGAATCCATAAATACACAATGAAAAAAGAAAGAATATTCAACAAGTGGTGCTGGTCTAATTGGATGCTTGAATGTAGAGGAATGCAAATTGATCCATTTTTATCACCTGTATAAAACTCAAGTCCAATGAATCAAAAATCTCAACATAAAACCAAACACATTGAATCTGTTAAAAAAATAGGGAATAGCCTTGAAGGTACAGGAGACAACTTCTTGAGCAGAACAACATAGTGAAGGCACTAAGATTGACAATTAAAAAATAGGACCTCCTGAAACTGTTTCTGTGAGGCAAAAAACACCATTAATAGGACAAAAGTGGAGCCTAAAGAATTGGAAAAGATTTCACCAACTCCACATCTGATATATGGGTAATATCAAAATATATAAAGAACACAAGCTTCTAGACCTCAACAATTGAAAATGGGGTCCAGATATAAACAGAAAGGAATCTCAAATGTCTAAAATACACTCAAAGAAATGATCAGCATCTTTAGCCATCATGAAATTGCATATCAAACTGCTTTGAGATTGCATCTTATACCTTTCAGAATGGCTGAGATCACTTTCCTCTTTCTCTGGATTCCCTGGTCCCCAAGGAGAAAGTATGGGAACATGGAAAGACTCTGACCTTCACAAAGGCTATGTGAATACTTTTTTTTATTTTTGAATGTTTCATTTAATTTTGAGCTTTCATGTATTATTTACTATTTTCAACATAATTTATATTTCTATTCTTTATGGAACACCCAGAACTTCCTTTTGGATTCCTGTGCTCTGTTTCTCCATTTCCATTCAGCCAAAATGCAGTGACTGGGAGATGCTAAAAGTCTAACAGTTCACAGCTGAACCTGATCAGCAACGTTTTTGTATTTGTCACAAGTTATGCAGCTTCCAGTTTTTGAGTTTAAACAAACACACAAGAAAAGTGATTGGCTTTAAGATAGCAATACCCTTCACAAAACATTTAAATAACGAAGCCTCTGTAATATGGCTAATCAAACCACATGAAAAAGCATCATGCATATTCATAAATAGTTTAATATTGTTGTTAATAATTGCCCTGCTCATTCCACATAAAAATTCAATCTGTTTTTTCTACATATCATTATGTAGGAAGCTCTTTGTTGGATAGAATATGAATGATTATCAATTCTTTTCATGCTTTTATGTACAGTCTATGCCTAAAGGAAGATGAACCAAGGCATGCTTATGTCCTCATGACTGTGGTCTCGCTTAAAAATGATCTGAATCTCAAAGACTATGCAGATAGAATCATTCAAATAACTCAGGCTCTTCCTATTTCTGGAAGATGTTTTTTTCATTTGTAACTCTTTGTAAATTTTATAAACTCTTTAATTGTCCACAGTTATTCACCACCTATGCATGAATGCCCATGGATCTAGGATGAATACTGTAATTATCAAGAATGATTTTTATTGTGTAGTTATAACCACTTCATCTCTCCTTAATGTGATTCAGGCCTATAAGGGATGTTATGAATTTTCTAAATGCTAATTAAATAAATTTGAAAAAGCGAATGACTTTAGAGAGAGGTTTTAATGGGTTACTGACTTAGCAAATTAGAAAGGTTGTTGCTTACAATTGAGAATTTATAGAGGATGACTTAAAATATGAAATATTTTAAGAGTATTTTTGGTCCATGAATCAAAACTGAAGCTCAGCTTTTGAATGTCAAAGTTGGAAATTATTTCTACTTTAGACTTACTGCATGCATATGTTATATTTACAAATACTTTTAGTAGTAAGAATTTACAATTGTTTTCTCATATTCATTATATGAAGTATGGGTTTCATAACACATTTTTATAGAAGTATGTTATGGACTTTGTCGATATTCATCCTCCATTGCTCTCTTTCTGCTGGTCCATCCTCTTTTCTTTAATATAATATAGAGAAATAAATACTATTCAAAAACATCTTAAGCTCTCTATAAAACTCCACTTTCATCTCTTGTGGTATCTTCCTTGTTTCACTCATCTGTTTGTCAATATACTATTCTGGCCCATTTAGCCTTTAATTAATATTCTTATAATCATTCTTTTAAAAATCTTGGCTACAGCATTACATTGTTAAAGTGTTAGCTAAATTCTTGGAAGAATCATTTGGTTCATTTGTTTTTGAGATTTTATTATTTTCTGTTCTGGGACTTGCACATCTGGACTTAAGTCACTCCTTGGGATTTTAAATCTCCCATCTTTCTTGTTATGTGGGATTGTTAGGGCAGGGTTAAGCTATAGTTTTCTCCATAGTTCCAGGAATGAAATGTATTACCTAAGCCCTAAGACAGTGGGATCCAGTTACATAACCAAAGTCCTAGTGTTATTCTGACAGCAGAAGACCAACGCCAGGGAAAATCACAAATACACAATAAAAACCTTTCACACCTGTACCTGCATTAAATTTAAGAAGGGACAAGTGTAATTCTATGATTTCTAAGGTGATATTCCCAAGAGGACAAATGGTAAGAAAGAGAGGGAGTAACTTGGCAGTAACAGAACATTAGAGAGAAAGCAGGTGAGATATCAACAAAGAAAAGATGGCACAAACTTAAAAGTAGGGGATGGGGGAGAGAGAAAGGAGAAGGAGCGTTGGGGAGAGCTTGGGGGAGTGAAATGGTTGAGATGGAGGAAGGACAGATATGGGAACAAGGAAGAAGATGCCTTAATTAAGGGAGGCATTGTGGGGTTGGCAAGAGGCTGGACTCTAGAGGGCGTCCCAGATGTCCACAGGGATGTCCCCAGCTAGGACCATGGACAGTGGAGGAGAGGGTGCCTGAACTGGCCTTGTCCCGTAGTAAGACAGATGACTATCTTGAATATCACCATAGAACCTTCGTCAGAGGACAGATGGAGATAGAGACAGAGTCCCACATCGGAGCACTGGACTGAGCTCCCAAGGTTCAGTTGAAGAGCAGAAGGA
>LOJH01002264.1:21904-36506 GCA_001685095.1 Ellobius talpinus | reverse complement strand
AGACCAGGCTGGCCTCGAACTCACAGAGACCCACCTGCCTCTGCCTCCCGAGTGGCGGGACTAAAAGTGTACGCCACCACCGCCCGGCTTCCACTCACATAGCATGAACGTCAGGAGTTGTGTGTCCTCTCACTCACATCTTGGCTCTGCTGGAGTCCTAGTCCTATGGGGTCTGCTTGTGCTCTTACAGGACAGGGGGACAGCAATGTTCTTGTTACCCTCCCCTCCTGAAGATGAAGTTATGCTATTGAGGCCAGATTCAGCATATAGGCAGGCTACTGCCCATTGTCTCCCCTGCTCCGTAGCTCGCCATAGTCTGGGAACCTTCCAAAGCACTGCCCTTAAATCTAATTCTTTCTCACTTTTCTTCTCCATTTGGCCGATGAAGGAATTAATACTCAGAGGGATGGGCTAGCTATAAGGTTTCCATAGCTCTGTTTCTCTGGGTAGAGGCCCCATGAAGGCAGGGGGGCTAGCTGATGGCCTCATTCTCTCTGCATCTTCCTCCCCACTTTGCTCTGGAGACCCAACCAGGTGTTCTTGGGTGAAGGAGCACATGAACAGCCCTGAGGCTAAGAACTGGTTCTCCCACATTCCAGGGTGCTTGACTGGGTAGAGGGTGTGTCTGCCTCAGGCTGCTTGGGGGAGGTCCCCTGAAGGGACAGGGAAAATCCTACCCGGAGCCCCTGGTTGTGGTCCTTGGACAATGGGGCACCTAGAAGCAAAAGAAATCACCTTTTGTTTCAGGACCATCTGAGGGGCTGATTGTCCATAAACAGAGTGGAGAGGAGAGAAGACAGATAATATTGCGTGTGTGTGTGTGTGTGTGTGTGTGTGTGTGTGTGTTTATATCCCTGGCTATCCTGGAACTCACTTTGTAGATCAGGCTGGCCTTGAACTCAGAGATCCCTCTGCCTCCCAAGGGCTGGGATTAAAGGCACCACTCCTTCCCACCAGATCCTGTATTTTAGATGCAGAAGAAAACTAATGGTTTAATGCGGAGAACTTGCTGAATTCATAGTGTCCTAGGTTGGCTCCTCAGGCAACAAAAAACAGCTGGAGCTGGAAGAGATCTAAGGGATTATAGAGTCCCACACCCTCATTCTTTGCTAGTTTCTGTTTTTGATTTTGAAACAGAGTCCACTGCAGCCTAAGATAGCCTCAGACTCCATATGTAGCTGACCCTGAGCACATGAATTTCAGAGGCCACCATGTGTATCTTTGTATGATGCTGGAGGTTATACCCAGGGCTCTGTGCAAGCTAGGCAAGCACATCCCCAGCCCTACCCCTTTAAAAATTAAATTGTTATCATTATTAGTATTTATTATTATTGTGGCATAGTCATGCCACCTGTGCATGTGGAGGTCAGAGAATAGCAGTGGAATCATTTCTTTCCTGTCTTTACATGGAATCTAGAGATTGAATTTAGCCCATCAGGTTTATGCTGCAAATGCTTTTAGCCACTGAGCCAGCTTGCCAGCTCTTTGTTTTTGAGATAGTGTTTAGTCTTACTAAGTAGCCCAGGCTACCCTGAAACTCAGTGCGCCTACCTCAGCATTTTGAGTAGTTAGGATTCTAGGCACATGCCTCTGGTTGGGACCCCTCCCTCATACCGACATGCAGAAATTGACATGATCTCTGACCACCCACGTGCAGATGCTGAAATATGAATCTCCTCCCTCCTCCTTGCCCCACTCAGGGATAGCTAGCAGGGTCTGCCAAGCCAGTCCTTTGTATTTAAGTCCCCTAAAAGCTATTGATTACACAGGACTCAAGTTGGTGGCCAGAGGTACTGCTTGTTGGACAAAGGCCCCAGCAACATTGTCATTTCCCTAATCCAGTGGCCTGAACAAACTACGAAGACAACTGTGCATAATTGTTTTCTTTCTATTTATTTATTTGTTTGTTTTTTATGTAGACCAGGCTTGGCCTCAAACTCACATGGTTCACTAAGGCCGGGAGCATTGTGCCTAAAGGCATGCACCACCACACATGTCCAACACTGCTTCTAAATATTTTAAAAAGTATATTTATAGCCAGGTGTAGTGGCACACGCCTTTAATCCCAGCACTGAGACAGAAGCAGGTCGATCTCTGAGAGTTGGGAGCTCGCCTGGTCTACATAGTGAGTTCCAGGATAGCCAGGACGCCAGGACTATATAGAGAGACCCTGTCTCCATGTATACACACACACACATACACACACTATATCTATCTATATCTATATATAGATATGGATATGTGCGTGTGTCTCCATAGATAGATAATAGATAGAGTGTGTTTGTGTGTGAAGGTCAGAGGGACCCACTGCAGAAGTCAGCTCTTGCCCTTTATCATGAATAGGACACAGGTCATCGGGCTTGACAACAGACACCCTAACTCCCTGAGCCATCTCTCAGCCCTACATTGCTTATTGGATGTTTTTGTATGAAAATTATTATGTTTAATACATTCTAGTGCTTAGGGCAGTTTACACCTTTAATTCCAGCTCTAGGGCCTATCTCTTGGGTTTGAAACCCTATGTACAGACTATATGTATAGACCCCTATACATAGTGAGACACTGCCTCAAAAAAGCAAACTATTCTGGGAATATAACCCATTTGCAGAATGCTTGCCTAGGAAGCTCTGGATTCAACTTCCAGCATCTCCTTTTTTGTTGTTTTTTGTTTGTTTTCAAGACAGGATTTCTCTGTGTAGCCCTGGCTGTCCTGGAACTTACTCTGTAGACCAGGCTGACCTCAAACTCACAGAGTGGCCTGCCTCTGCCTCCCAAATGCGGAGTTTAAAGTCTTGTTCCACCTGGCCTCCTGCTCTTTCTTTTTTAAGTGCCTGGTAAACAGTATATTAACATACACAGTCCCTTTTTGTCAGTAATGACGCAAGTGTTAGGCTTTTGACCACTAGAGGGCAGCAGGCAGATACTCATGGACTGCGTCGAGAAAGGTTAAGCCTTAGCCATGTGAACTCCAGCACCTCCAGCCGACCTTAGAAAGGGAGAGAGCCACAGGCACCATGTTAGACCTTTGAAGGTCTAAGTGCCCGGTGTTTCCCGCCGCAGCAACCATCGTGCTCGGGAGGACTCCAGACAGGCAAAGTGCTACCAAACGCTCTGTGGCTGGCTAGACTGGCCGACTGAAACCACGCTGGAGCGTGAATGTGGCCCAGTGTGATACCTAGTCGCTTTCAGCACCCCAGTTTCGGGATGCTGTGGAGAAAATCCTTGAGCCTCTGTAATTTTTACTAGGCCCTTTTGTTCTCAGACCTCTAGACAGTTAGATGCAGTCGTTCTGACCCAGCCACCGGCTCAGATTCCTCACCTTGCTTTCCCTAGGAAGAATTTCCCCGCCTAGATGGAGGCCTAAAAAACAGATGCCCACCCCAGCAATGTTCCCGCCACCTGCCCAGTCCAGTACCCAGGGCCCAACCCCAGAGGGTGCGGAATGACAGACTCTGACAATCATTAAACAAGCCAGGCCTGATTTCCCAGCACCGCCTGCTAGGATCTGGGCCAAGTGGCACAGAATATGCAAATCACCTGGGACCGGGAGCCCAGTCTGAAGGAAATCCCCTGCATCCAATAAGCCACCAGCTCAGGTTACAACTGGGGACGCACACTGAAGACCTGGCGGGGAGGAGCTAGGCGCCGTTCTATTTAGTGAGGGTGGGGGAGCGCGCTGGCCACACTCATCACTGCTACCTGGCTGAGCCTTTCAGCCGCCTAGATTTCTTCCCTTCCCGTGGCCTCAGAAGCCTGCTCACCCGCCTGCCACATCGAACCCTGACTCTCGGTAGGGTCACATTCCCTAACTCTGGCCCGGGTAACCGTCCAGTGGATTTACAGTTCTGAACTTAATTACTCCAACTTGGAGCTTCCTAACCTGAGTGTTAGGGCTGTGGGGGTGTTCCGGGACCGGTCAGAGACCAGGTCAGTGTCTTGGAGGGATAGGGTGGCTTCTTTGGCTCAAGGGCCCAGGTGATTTGTGGAGGGAGCCCCAGCAGAGTTTGTCTCGTGGTTCCATCCTGCTTGAGATTATTTTTATTTTAATTTTTTTGTTGTTGGAGCGGAATCTCCCAGTTTGGCGCCCGGCTGGCCTGGCGCTTCTAGGCTCAAGAGATCATCCAGCCTCAGTTTCTCAAGTAACTGTTTCTTCAGGGGCTTTTTGAAAAGAGAATATGACTGTCTACAGCAACACCGAACTCCTTCCTGCCTCTTGGCTGTTGCTGCCCAGGCTTGGCCAGAACTGAGTAATGGAAGTGCCCTGACCAACTTGTCTCCTCTTCCCAGGGGGCCTCATGGCAGCCACCTGTGAGATCAGCAACGTTTTTAGTAACTACTTCAACGCCATGTACAGTTCAGAAGACCCCACCCTGGCTCCTGCTCCTCCATCGACTACCTTTGGCGCGGAGGACTTGATGTTGACACTGAACAACCCCCAGATGTCGCTGGGAGGTCCAGGTGAGCGCTGTGCAGCAGGGTATCTTGAGAGACAGCATGCTCACCTAAGAGGCTCTTGGCTCAATGGGTAGGGAGGAAGATCTCCAAGGGAACCCCCGGGCTTGGGGCTGGGGAGGATTTATTCATTTATTTATTTGAGCAGTGCTGGGGCAAGAATCCAAGCAAGACCTTCTGCATGCTAGACTGTGCTCCCAGCCCCTGTGAGAAACCTGTAATGGCTGAGGTGGTGGGGAAAAGAGGGACTCTGACAAACGACAGAGGAAAGCACTGAAACCGGGGTTATCGCGACTGTGACTATTACCCCCCCTTACACCGCTATGGGAGGAGAGGACCCCAGACAAGATCCCAAAGAGACATCAAACTGTGGCCTGCGTTGACCCTCTGACTGCGCTCCTCCTTTCAGAGAAGGCGAGTTGGTTAGGGGAGCAGCCCCAGTTCTGGTCGAAGAGCCAGGTTTTGGACTGGATCAGCTACCAAGTGGAGAAGAACAAGTACGACGCCAGTTCCATCGACTTCTCGCGATGCGATATGGACGGGGCCACCCTCTGCAGCTGTGCCCTTGAGGAGCTAAGACTGGTCTTTGGGCCTCTGGGAGACCAACTCTATACCCAGCTTCGGGACCTCAGTAAGTCCAGGCCAGGGCAGTGAACAGGGAGGATGGGTCTCGGGAAGGACGGACTCCGGGCTCCTGTCTGGAGGGCACAGCCAGCGAGCCCTTGCCCGAAGTGGTGAGTGACCCCTTCCTGCCTCCGCCAGCCTCCTCCAGCTCATCAGATGAACTCAGCTGGATCATCGAGCTGCTGGAGAAAGACGGCATGGCCTTCCAAGAGGGTCTAGGAGACTCATGCCCCTTTGGTGAGAACCCTTTTCTTTTTCTTTTTTTTGCTCTTTCTCCAGCTTGTCTTGTCCTATCTGCAACCCTTCCAACGTGCTAGATATACACTCTCTCAACTAGAAAAAACCTCCATAGGCAGTTCTCAGGGCCCCTGGGTGGTCTCACTTGTCCTTGCTGGTCCCCTGGTCCTCTCTAAGCTCCAACTTCTTTTTCCCAGATCAGGGAAGCCCTTTCGCCCAGGAGCTGTTGGATGATGGCCGCCAGGCCAGCCCCTACTATGGCAGTAGCTATGGCCCTGGAGCGCCCTCCCCTGGTAGCTCTGATGTCTCTACTGCAGGTGAGCGTACTGGCCATGCCTCAGTCTTCCTTCTCCAAATGTCCCAGAGTGCACCTAGTTCCCAGAACCATTCCCTGAATCTGCAGACACGGTAAGCTGGTCCTAGCACTCAAGTTGACTTCTCCACCCCTAGGAACCGCTACTCCCCAGAGCTCCCACTCCTCTGACTCTGGTGGAAGTGACTTGGACCTGGATCTCACTGATAGCAAGGTCTTCCCTAGAGGTGAGTTGAGGGTTGATCTTGGGGGGTCCTGTTCCACAGCGTCCAGCCACTCTTTCCTGTCTTCCTCTCTGCTCTACTTTGGTTTCTATAGAAAGGCTCCCCATTGACACCTTGCCCTCACCTTCTTTTGACCTTCCAACCCCTTCCCATAGATGGCTTTCCTGACTATAAGAAGGGGGAACCCAAGCATGGGAAGAGGAAACGGGGGCGCCCCAGAAAGCTGAGCAAAGAGTACTGGGACTGCCTAGAGGGCAAGAAGAGCAAGCATGGTAAGTTATAGGGGCTGATGGGACTGTGGGCGGAGCTTCCTCGGTCACTTTCTTACCTTTGTAAACAGTTGGGAGGCTCCATGGCATTAGCGATCACCTCATTACAGAGGCCTGCTTGGACTTAGAGAAGGACCCTAGGGGGAAGCTCACAGAGAAAATACAGGCTTCCTACATGCACCCCTTGCTAACTTTTTATACTTGGCCCCCGTCTTCCTTGACGGAGCTTTCTGGTGGTGAGGAGGCAGCTGGTGGGTGCTCAGGCCGGCTCAGTCCAGTGGGCTGGGCTGGCTGGGTCTCCAGGCACAGCCTGCTGAAGGGGCCTCAGGCTTTGTGTGTTCCAGCTGCTCTGAACCACCTGGAGGTCACCCCAAAGGTCTTGTTGGCTGCCTCTTTCACAGGCCTGCATGTACGCAGTCATGGCCTGCTTTCATTCTTGTCCTGAGGGGATGGGGTGGTTTTTTCCCCCCAGGAAGCTGTTCCTTGGTCCTCCAGGCTATAGCCAGCTCTCTGTCCCCATATGTGCCAAGTTCCCACCAACATTGGTCCCCATTGATCCATGAACCACTCAGAAAGTAGTGTGTCTGTCCATCTTAGCCAGATGTTTGAGCCTTAGAGAATTGTGTGCTCTGTGCAGTCTGCCTAGCACACGACATTTTGGAGCAAAGAAGGCAGCAGCCACTACAGCAGTTCCCTAAGAGGACATTGCCCAGGGGGTCTAAAGGGACTGTCCGTTTTGGCTCTTAGCATTGGGATAGGTGAGGCCAGATGGCCTGGAGGAGAGGGGCACCCCGGACTGATAACTGAGGAAATCTTCCCTTGTAGCCCCCAGAGGTACTCATTTGTGGGAGTTCATTCGAGACATCCTCATCCACCCTGAGCTCAACGAAGGCCTCATGAAATGGGAGAACCGGCATGAGGGTGTGTTCAAGTTCCTTCGCTCAGAGGCCGTGGCCCAACTCTGGGGCCAAAAGAAAAAGAACAGCAACATGACCTATGAGAAGCTGAGCCGGGCCATGAGGTAAGCTGGGGGCTGTCACCATCACCTGTCAGGGACCTCTATTTGGACTCTGCTGTCTTCTACTAGATTTCCTGTGACAAGTGTGAGGGCCCACAGGGCAGAGTTGGCTCATTGGTCAACTGAAGCATGAGGAAAGCATTAGCCAGGCACCTGAGCACACTTAGCTTCAGCTAACATTTCTGTGTTCTCTGCAGATTTACTCTAAGAAAGACACTTGGAGAGTGATAGAAAGAGCAGTGTATTTGCAGTCCAGCCCCCTTGCCCCTTGTGCCAGGGGGTGTGCTAACTAGTTCAGCATTGCCAATGTCCCCTCCATCCCTGTGTTCATGCACCTTCATGAAAAGCCCCAGGCCGTAGCTGGAAGGCACAGAGAAGTTAATGCAGAAACAAGTGCAAGGCCATAATTACAAACCAGTGTGGCCACAGCAGGTGGGATGAAGGCAGGCTCAGGGCAGCAAAGCCAGGGGAAACCTCAGGCCATAGCAAGTCTCCTCTGACCACCGTCTTCCCACCCAGGTACTACTACAAACGGGAGATCCTAGAACGGGTGGATGGCCGGCGACTCGTCTACAAGTTCGGCAAGAACTCCAGTGGCTGGAAGGAGGAAGAGGTCATAGAGAGTCGGAATTAACATTCAGGACTAGACCCAGGACCTGGCTCAGACACAAACTCGAACTGAAGCCGTTCTAGAAGGACAGGCAGGCCGGAAGGCCCCCTCAATGTGGATGTGTTCCTTGTGTTGCTGTGGAGAGGAGGAACCCGGCGGGTGTGTTGTATCCTGAAGTGCCTGTGGCCTCTCCTCGCCCACCTTTTGGAATTACAAGCCTCAGGGTTTGAAGTGACGTGATGGCTGACTCTACAGCCCTCAGCCCATGACTCCAGCTCCTTCCAGTCCCAGCACTGACTGCAGAAGAGACCTACCTGCAGATGCCTGGACTCAACCAAGGAGGCTGGGGAGACCGTGGGAGGAGAGGGCAGGGGCAGAAGGGACAGGGTTGTGTTCTCCAGCCTTCCTTCCTGGACTGACTTCTTCCTCTCGGCCCAGTACTCAGGCTCCACAGGCGGGGGTCCGAGCATCCCTAATTTATGTGCTATAAATATTCCAAGTGTACATAGAGAGCTATTTTTTCTAAAGCATTCCCCTCCCTGCTCTTCTCCCACTGAGTGCTGCTGGCCAGATTGATTGTTCTAGGTCTCCTAACTAGACCAGCGTGAAGTGGGGTGATGCCAGACCCCTCAAGATGGGGTTCTTGGATCCCTTTTCTTGTGAATGGAGGCTTAGACCTCCAATAAAGTGCCTTCTAGGCTTTTTCTAACCATGGTCTGAACTGTGTATTGAAATTTGGGGCTACGGATTGGGTGAAGCGTGGAGATGGGTGGGAGAAGAGATAAACACAGAAGATTTACGGGGAGGCCGGGTATGGGCTACAGCTCCTCTGTAGCTGGAGGGTTGATTGGAGGCTGAGAGGAAAGCAGAGAAAATGGGGGAGGCTGCTCCCTACTTCGAAAGCACTCAAGGCTCCACACAAGCAGGGACTAGGGCTCTCCAGTTGCCACCAACCATGTGCTCAGTGACCTTGGCCAAATCTGTCTTCAGGGCTGCTTCCTCTAGTACAATAGAATTTGGATCTGGTGTCTTCTCAGAAGTCTAGGATAGCAAGTCCAGCCTTGCGCCCAGAAGCTTTTGCACTCCAGCCAATTTGGCTACACACTGAAGATCTGTAATCTGAACCCTAACTTTTGTGACTGACATGAAATCACAGATATGATCTTGTAAAGTGAAAGAGCAAAGCAAAATGGAGATGAGCGCTTGATGAGAAAGAATGGGAGCTGATCACTGTTGATAGCCAAGTCTTTAGCCAGGCACCGGGCTAAGCACACCCCTCCCCTCCACTTATTCTGATTTTATCCCCTCCCAGAAAGATTATCCCATGTAGATGCAGAGACAAGATTCCATAGGTGTTCCTAGGCTCTGCCCTTTATCTTGGGCTTGGGAGCATCTCTAGCTTGGTTTTTGGTTGTTTTGTTCTTATTTGGAGATTTGAACTGTACTCAGAGGTCTGGCCATGCTGTTGTCTGTCTGTCCGTGGTGTTAATAACTTTTACTAAACTGCCTCTTGCGTACATGCACCAAGTGAAGTGCTGTAGGGCAGGCATGGTAATTCAGTTGCCTGTAAGACCAGCACTTGGAGAACAGAAAGAAGTAGGAGGATTGCTGTGAGGTTGTTTTGTCTGTTTTGGGTTTTTGAGACAGGGTGTCTCTGTATAACAGGCCTGGCTGTCCTTAAACTTTGTAAGAGGTTGGCCTCAAACTCATAACATCCACCTGCCTCTGCATCCCTAGTGCTGGGATTAAAGTTGTGTGCCACCACTGCCCTGCCGCTGTGAGTTTTAAAGTCCGCCTGGTGACCAAAATTTTAGGCCAGCCAGGGTTATGCACCTGTCTTAACACTCCTTTGCCCCACCCCCACCACCCCCACTTAAAAACCCACCAAGCCATCTGTAAGTGAACTAATTAACGCCTGGTTGCCTTGGAAATGCCAGCTTATTCTATTCCCTGAGGAGTACAGATAAAGGAATCTTGAAGAGGAGTATTCTGTCTGGAAATGGGGCTTGCTCTAGAGCAGCAATGAGTCCTTAAAAGGATAGGGAGGTTGGCTGAAGAGACTAGTGACGTTGTGAAACACCCTAGGGTCTTCCGAAGAAGCCGTCTTGGAACAAGGCCTTACATCTTGGCAAGAATGGAGGTTTCGGCAGGCTAGGTTTCACGCTGTTGTGGTCACCTAGCTGGGGAAGCTCTGGCTCCACTTGGCCAAACAATGACCTCATTTGTGTGTGCTGCACACTGCTAGCTTCTCTCCCAACCTGCCTCTGGAGTCCTTCCTTCCTTAAAGAGACAACCTTAATCAAAAGTAGCAGGCTGGGGGGAAGGGCATCCTTGCTCAGCTTCCCTAACTCAGTCTTCTCAGCTCCCAGGAGACCTCCAAGCCGAGTGTGTGGGGGGGGCAAGAAGGATGAGAAGCCAGCTGAGCGCTGCTCCCCAGGCCTGAGCAGACCTTTGTTCTGCTCTCCTCAGCTGGCATGGTGCTTCCCTCATCCCACTAGCAAAAGGGGTCCATCTCACAACCGTCCAAGAAGACCAGATGTCCCAGTTCATTGTTGGGAGTGAAAGCTGGCCGAAGGTCAGGTGAGAGTAGGGACCAGAAACCCAGCATTCCTGCCTGGGCCTGGGGCAGCCTTTTATGATACAGTGACTCTATAACCAAACCTGTCTTGAATTCCATGCTGTAGCCCAGGAGAGCTAACACTGGTCCCTCCTGCCTCAGCCTCCCAAGAGATGAAATTATTTGGGGTTTTTGTTGTTGTTTTGGTGGTTTTTTTTTGGTTTTTTTTTTGAGATAGGATTTTACTCTAGACCAAAAGATTAACAACTCAGAGTTCAAAGTTCAATATGAAGCTCAGGCTGGCCTCAAACTTTTTGATCCACTTGCCTCAGCCTCTAAAGGCTGCCATGCTCAGCCTCTCGGGAGCATCGCTTACCCAGATCTTTCTCCTCAATATTTCTCTCTCCCCTCCATCCAATAGGACATGTGTGTCCTGTAGATTGCTAGGCTGGCATTTCTCAGATCTCTGGGGAAGTCAGAACACTTACCCCAAGTCTCACCAGCCCAGAGAGACCATCCTGTCCTCTGCTTCCTGCCCTGGGTCCTCTAGGTGTGTCTTGGGTAGGGCTGTTTATGTGCTGCCCTGAGCTGGTCACCTCTTATCAACTTCTGGGTGGGTCAGAGAGAGGTCAACCCTCTAGGGCTTGGGTGTGCCCAATGGGCCTGAGGGGCTGGGCTGGCTGCCATGCCTCCCCTGAATGGCTCCCAGAAGCCCACAACCCCACCCTTCCATTCTAGCTTTGTGGCAACACCTGGAGGGAGGTGAAGAAGTGGGAGCTTTTGGGGTTTTGTTTTTACATTAATGAAGGATGGCTATTTCACTGAGTCTTCATCACCGGAAAAGGGTTAATTTGCTGACTGCTATGCTGGGCCTTTTGGCTTCAGCCAACACTTTGTGCATCTCAGTTCTCCCAAAGTAGGGACTTTTTCTAATTTATACCATCTGTCCATTTGTACACTTTTGTCCCTTACTCCCAGCAGCAGCACCTCGAAACAAGCTTACAGTGTCGGACCCTAGCACAGAGAGGCACTTCATAGGTAACCGTCAAATGGCCCTGTGATTGTCCCTGCCCTGGTAGCCCCTCATGAACACCACTCATGCCACAGAGACAACACTGACACTCCACAATCACACAGACCATACACACACACAGATCAAATCCCATACACCACTCACACTGGCATACAGTCTCACCCTCAAACAATCCACCATATGCATTTGCATGTGTTGTGGGCACTACATACTCACACTCACAGAGGCCACAGAGTCTGATACACTGAGGAATCTCACACACTCTCACAAACACACCTTACACAGCACACACACTCACAACCAGACTCGGGCCCCTGCTGTTGAGATCAGCCATCAGACTGTCTACCTCAGACTTTTGTTTACACAGCTCCTGCCTTCCCTGGGCCAAGTGGTCCCTTCTTTGAAGCACTTTTTGCTCTCCCTCTAAGGAGACTATCCTTTCCCTTCATTGAAAATGGAATTCTTTAGTTTTGGTTTTGTTTTTCCTGAATCAGGGTTTCTTTGTGCAGCCCTAGCTGTCCTGGAACTCGCGCTGGAGACCAGACTGGCCTCAAACTCACAAAGATCCTCCCATCTCTGCCTCCCAAGTGCTGGGATTAAAGGTGTGCACCACTGTTGCCCGGTCCAAAAATGGAATTTTTGAATTTACAGACTTTACAGAGTGCAGGGCAAAGTGAAACCTGAGCCCTCCCTAGAAACTGGGCAAAGTGTCTCAGGCCTGTGATCCCAACTCATGGGACAATGGGGCAGATAGGCTCAAAACAAACAAACAAATTATTAAAAAATTCAAAAAGGTTAAAAAAAAAAAGCAAGGGCTTTACCTCAGACATGCATCCATCCTGCCCAGGTCTCCCTGCCCCGCTGGCCTGTTAGGTGCTAAACCACCTGCCATGCCTTCTGCTACAGTTAAGTTTCAACAATCACTGAACATTGAGTAAGTTGTTAACTTTTTTAATGGGGGGGATGTCAGAACAACAAGAACAAATTAAATTAAATCAATGCCTTCCCTTTAACAGTTCAGGAAATCCAGCAAGCTGAACCTCTGCAGCCAATGAACTACAATCTTGCCAAGTAGAATGAATCACACTGAGCCAGGCAGAAGCTGAAGGACCAAAGATAGAAAGATCCTTTGAGTTATGTCCAGGCCTAGGTGGGTCAATAGAGCAGAGAGGTCCTGGTGCGCACGCACGCATGCGCGCGCATACTCACACTCATGCAGTTCCCCAAGTCGTCAGCACAAGTGACTTGTGCACAGTACTTCCACAGAATGGGGACATGTCTGCTTTCCACTTAGTTCTGCACTCTGGGATTGTGCTTGATGCCCCTCTACTTGACAAAGTGATGGGCTTGTTGAGGACGCAATTAGATACATGGAAGACGGTGCTGAGGCTGACAGAGTGATGGGCTTGTTGAGGATGTCATTAGATACATGGATGACGGTGCTGAGGCTGACAGAGTGATGGGCTTGTTGAGGACGCCATTAGATACATGGATGACGGTGCTGAGGGCCAGAGGTAGTTGTGTTTGTGAGTATGGAAAAGCAGGCAGCTCTTTCTATTTTGAGTGTTTGAGATGGGAACCCAAAGACCCTTTTACAATGACTGGGAAGTATGACATTGTTCTTATCTGCAAGATCATCTTGTTTGTTTGTTCGTTTTTAGACAAGTTCTCTCGTCATAGTCCTGGCTATCCCGAAACTCACTGTGTAGACCAGGCTGGCCTTGAACTCACAGAGATCCACCTCCTTCTGCCTCGAGAGGGCTGGAACTAAGGGAATGTGCCCACTCACAGCTCATTTTTGAGTCAATGTAGTGTATAGCATATTATGGCTCCTCAGCATACTGGAGGAACTGTACAAGCAACAGCATCCAAAGACACCACCAGAGCCTTGCAGTCTTGCCTCTTCTTGCTGAGGGAGACTTAGTAGACTCATCCGACTATACAATAGCGCTTCATATATCCTCCCCACTCATCTTTATGCTCAAACTCCTTTAGAGAACCCAGGAAGAATAGAGGGCCGTGGGTGGAGCCCAGGGAACTTCAAAGTCATCCTCCTACCACTCGGAACAAGTGGGAACTGAGATGTCAGAGAGGTTCCCAAGCACAGAGTTAGGAAATTAGGGAACCAGGGCTTGAATCATGTCCCCGTGATCTTCCCACAGCTCCACAACTGACCGCTTTGGCTGGTGCTAAGCAACCCGAACAGTCACTGGTGCTCAGTTGCCCCGGTTCCACCGTTAGATACAAGATGGGCAGTTTGGGGGGATTGCTCTAGTGATAAACAAAAATGCCAATCGTGGAGTAGGTTCAATCAAGGCAACTGTATAAGGACCCAAGGTCCCATGGGAAGGATGAGAAGAGAGCTCTCGTGAGATGCTTAAGGCAGTCGCTGCTGGGGAATGCTGCCTGCGTCTCACCCTACAGCCAGCCCTGCTGCTGGTGCCATAGCTACGTGCAGAGCTAGGCTGGGCAGCAGCTAGGACAGCTCAGCTAGGACAGCTCAGCTGCCCGTAACTGGAACCAGCATATGGAGCTGATCCAGGAAGCCACGCCCAGTGTCCCGCGTGACTCAGTCTCACCTGCCCACCTCCACACCTGTGGCCTCTGTGACCCTCTCTACAGGGCTGACGGGAAAGCCTGAACAAGGCATGCTGGGATTTAGAGTCCTTGTATCTCAAGCCAGGTTCCAAGAGCCCCTACAAGCACAGCCAAGGCGGTGTGTGGGGAGGTAGAAAACAGCCATTACCATGGAGATTGCAGACTGACATCTACTCTCTCCCCCTTTAATAGCTGAAAGTGAAACATGACAGTAACTAAAAACTCTAGAAAATCAATCTTCTCCCTCCCTCCCTCCCACCCTTTCTCCCTCTCTCTCAGGACGCTTTCCCCCAACTCCTCACAATCTCATGTAGCTGAGGTTAGTCTGGAACTCAGTATGTGGTCCCGTGGTCCTGAGTGCCCTGAACACATCTTGATACTTTTGCCTCCAAACTCTAGGATTACAGGTGTGAGTGACCACACCCAGTCATATTGCTTTTCATATATCAAATTGGCAAAGAATAAAAAGAATGTTGACGTGGGTGTGGTGGCTCACATCTATAATTATAGCAGTCAGGAGGTAGCAATAAATTCAAGGCCAGCCTGATCTACAGGCAAGCCATCCAGAGCTACCTAGTGACATCCAGCCTCAAAAGATAAAAATGAGCCGAGCGTGGTGGCGCATGCCTTTAATCCCAGCACTTGGGAGGCAGAGGCAGGCGGATCT